>JAJPUD010022087.1:0-21999 GCA_023553655.1 Myrmecobius fasciatus | reverse complement strand
ATATATATATATATATATATATATATATATATATATATATATATATAGGTAGTATTAAGCATCTACTATTCCCAAAGCATTGTGCTAGACTCCAGAGATTGAGATAAGACCTACAGACTCCCTTCTCCCAAGGAGCTTTTGTTCCATATTTAGTAGCTTGAAAGGTCCACCCAGAGGTTCTTTTGCTTAGTTATGTATCTCCTTTTTGCTGCAAATTCAGCTTCTTCCCTATGGCTGGCAAGACTATTGGGGCAGCCTCCTAACTGATTTCCTGCTTCAAGTGTCTCCTTTCTCTGATCCATCTCCTTTTTGGTCCCAATTTTTGGCTCCTAAAACAGATCTGATCACGTCACTCATGTACTCAAACATCTTCAGTAATTCCCTATTGTCTCTAGGATGAAATTTAAAATTCTCAGCCTGACATTTAAAATACTCTCCACACTTTTCCTCTTTTTCTATTCATCCATTTTCTCCAGATTTTCAGACTAGGTGGACCAATGAAGGAGGAGGAAATTTTTCCTCCTTCCATTCTCTTCCTTCCTACCCCACAAGTGAACAGAAAGTCCTTGCATCATAAAGAGATTGTACCAGCCCAGAGGGGCCTGAGAGTACAATCTGTAGGACTTTCTTGCTCAATTAGCCCTAGTGGCTCCCTATTACCTCTCTTCCTATGTCTGTATGTAGGTACATACATGTGTATGTACACACACACACACAGAGCAGATGTTGCTTTTGTATATACTGAACCTTTACTTTTCTCTTGCCCGAATGCTCTCTCTCCTCAATCCCTGGTTCCCTATCAGACTCAGCTCAAATACTATCTTTTAGTTTTCTATATATGTATGTTAGTGCCTTCTGAAAAGTTACCTTTTATCTCTTTTGTATGGGAATTATATCTACTGCTCCTCCTCCTCCTCTTCCTCCTCCTCTTAACCATTCCTATTATTACTACTACTGCTTTTATTACTATCACCACTATCACTACCACTAGGGCCACCACTACTGTGGCTGCTATTACTACTTCTACCACCACTACTATTATCATTCTACTACTACTACCACTACTACTACTACCTCTACCACCACCATTACTATTATTACTGCTACAACAATTATTACTACTAGTATTACCATTAGGGCCACTACTACTGCTACTCCCACCAGTATCACTGATACTATTACTACTATTATAACTACCACTACTACTACTGCTGCTGCTGCTGCTGCTGCTGTAGCTGCTATTACTGCTGCTACTACTGCTGCTATCATTACTGCTACTACTACTACTACTACTACTATCACTACTATTACTACTACCACTACTACTCTTCTTACTACTACTCCTCCTCTTACTACTACTACTACTACTACTACTACTATTACTACTATCACTACTATTACTACTACTACTGCTACTACTACTACTACTATCACTACTATTACTACTATCACTACTATTACTACTACTACTGCTACTACTACTACTACTACTACTACTATTGTATTTACTACTACTATCACTACTACTACTGCTACTACTACTACTACTACTACTACTACTACTACTACTACTGCTGCTGCTGCTGCTGCTGCTGCTGCTTTTCCTACTACCATTACCACTACTACTGGTACTACTATTACTAGCTAACATTTATAAGACACTATGAGCCAGGCACTGTGCTAAACATTCTACAGTTATTATCTCTTTTGGTTCTAACAACCCCGAGAGGTAGGTGCTATTATACCCATTTCAAAGATAAGTAAGCTGAGGCAGGCAGAGGTGAAATGACTTGCCCAAGATCAAATAGCTAGTAAGTGTTTGAGGCTTTCTGACTCTAGAGCCAGCATTCTGTCCACTGCGCCCTCTGGTTAAATGTGTGTATTTGTACACGTACATCCCTCTATATTTATATACATGTTGTTTCCCCTTTTAGAACATGTTTCCTGAGAGAAACAATAGTTTAATTTTTGTCTCCTCTGTACATAGTAAAACACATTAGGTGATTAATAATGTTTGTTGGTTGGTTGGTTGATATTGATACAGAAAAAGAAAGTACTACTTACTCTCACTGGTGATCTTTGAGGAAGAACCTGTGTGGAGAGAGAAAGAAGATATGATTAGAATTTATCTCACAGGAAAGAGAGCCCTGGAGCTGAGGGGAAGAAGGAAGAAAGTTTAGAGGGAAACAACACCATTTAGTACCTCTGTGTAGTCTAAATATAGCCCTCATTTTTACAGGATTTCATGGAAGGTGATTAAAAAAATCTCAAATGCTGCCTCCTCCATGAAGCCAGTCCTAACCACCCCAGGCAACCTCGAGCTTTTCTCCTGAACCCCAAAGGGGCTTCATGTTAGCACTGTACACTTGGTCAGTTCCTGAACTTGTTCTCTAATTGTGATACACTTCCCCACCTCACTTTCATGCATAATAAATATTCTAATTTCCCTAGGGCCAGAAAACCAGACACAGTCTCTGGGAGTCCTCCCTCAACCAGAAACTCCTTTATTCTCTGCCTTTCACCTGAAGCTCTGTGAGAAATGGGGTTCCAGTCAAACCCAGAGGTGAAAATTGGTGTTGATTTGGATTGATGTCATAGTGATGGGAGGAATCTCAAACTGGTGATAGTTTCACCATTGGCCGTGAAATGTGTCTCACATTTGTTTGAAGGAAGGGATGGTGACTGAGTGAGATAGTGCTGTGTGGGTGTGGATTGTGAATGAACAGCCAATGTGGTCACTCCTAATGAGCTGAGGTTTGGACTGGATTTTTTTTTTCTGAGGCATTTGGGGTTAAGTGACTTGCCCAGGGTCACACAGCTAGGAAGTGTTAAGAGTCTAAGATCAAATTTGAATTCAGATTTTCCTGACTTCAGGGCTAGTGCTCTATCCACTGCACCAGCTAGCTGTCCCATGGACTGGATTTTTAAAAGAACCAATTTAGAAGGGGAAAAGAGATGCAGGGATAAGTTGAAATTCACCTGGGGCAGATAGTGATGATATTTGGGGGTTGCTAGATTACTGGGACTGTATCGGATACGGTATGAAGCAGTCATGGCTGAATGCAGTGAGAGTGCTAGTTGCTCAGGGAGAGATTGGTTGGTCTATAGAGAGATTCACAAAGATCCATAAAGGGAGTTTTCAGAAGGTCGGGAGATGGTGATTTCCATGAGAAGAGTTCTACGGAGGTGAGACTGTGGGAGAAATGCTGGAAAAGGGAGAAAGGTGGAGATCTGGACACCCAGAAACAAAGTACCAAAGTACCTTTGTTCCAGCTCTGGTTTAGGCTGGTTCCTTTCTTCTTCCATTTTCTTTCTCCTTCATTTTTTCTTCTCTCATACTTTTTTTCTCTTTCTCTCTTTCCTTTCAGAAGTAAAACATCCCCTAACTCCACAGCATTTCCGCTAACCTTTCTCCATTTCCTCTTACTAACTTTCCTCCTAGGTTTATTATAACACACGCTTTTGCCTTTGGGAGACAGAAGAGTTGGGCTCATTGAGAAGGGAAGTGAAGACTGCAGCTTTGGTCCTGACGGACAGCGGCAGCCCAAGAAATCTCTCCAGGGGTCTGGGTCAGACATGTCAGTGATGGAGAAGAGCCTTGAATGGACAGCAGTAGTCACTTCATCAAATGATCATCTTTTTAGATTTTCAGCCCTAGCCCTGAGGGCCCTACTAATAAAATGATGATGAAATAACTTACCCAGGAAGCCTCGTAAACTAATGGTTTTACCAGTCCTCTTGAAATAGGTATGAGTAAAGAACCATGTGGCCAGCAGGGTAAAAATGATGGCTCCTATGCGGATTAAGGCTGAAGAAAGGTAGAGAGAATAGATGACATTAGATCAGAGCGAGAAGAGCAGCTCTTCCCTGATTCTCAATTTTCTCGTCTATAAATTGATCAGCTTGGACTTGATCTCTATCCCTCTTGCTCCAGAGCTATGACCTGTGATCAGCAACACTATGAAGTGGACTTTCTGGGGAGAGGGATCCTCTTTTTCTCCTTTAGTATTTTCTCTGGCTTTCAGTGTCTTGCTGCTCTTGAGACCCATAAACTGCACAGAGTCCCCCAAAGTAGGGTCTTTCCTGGGCCTTCCTTTTTCATTTCTAGTTCTAAACTATGATCTAGTATTTTCCCTTCCAAGCCAATGGCACCATCAAAATTTGTTTATTTGGAATATTATTCTCTAAGGATGGTGATAGCTCACTGGATGAATGGAAAAACTCATTTATGCTAAGATGCTGATGACTTACTTAATAACCTACATTTATTAGGACTCTAATTACAATTAATTATTTTTCATTTATGAGCATTTATTATTTTCTCTGTCCTGCAAGTTAGGAGTAAGGTAGGGTAACAAAAACAAAACCTTTTTTTTTAAACAAAATCTTGGATAATATTTCTAAAGAACTTAGCACAGTATCTGGCATGTAGTAGGTACTTAATAAGTCAAGCAAATTCCCATATTGGTCACATATCTCATTCTGAAGATTTAGTCCAACATCTGTCAGGAGGAGAGTAATATTTTTAATCACAAGTTCTCTGGAATTGTGGCTTGTCATTCTTTATTGTCTTAATATTAAGGAGTCACAAACATGGGAATTTTAGGGGTTTCTAGAGAATCTGTGACTCAACTTCCCTCAGAAGTATGGAAAATAGCTTTTTCTTCTGACTTCCCCCCTTGCAAGAATATTTCTATTGACATCATTTGGTTCTCTGTGGGTCATTAAACCCAGCTCTCACATTCAGAGTACTTATAAGTAGGCAAATAGATAATAGACTCTTGAATTTCTAATCACTCCATGCTGATTGGGTAACAATCCTTGCCTTCTTGGATCTTAACTTGACTGTTCTAAAGCAGTTGCTTAGATTAGAAAGGGAATGGATTTGACCTGGACTCCTTTTGGTGACTTTTTCTGCTCATGTTCCCAGCATTGATTCAATTCCTATTCCAGTAAATACCAGGCACAGGGCTGGAGTGATAACAGGACAAAAAAAAAGTTTTGCTCTCAAAGAGATTATATTGCATTGGGGGTGGGGAGGAGCAATATGTATGGAGAAAAAGAAAGTGCAAAATATATACAAAGTGATCTTTGTACTTGTATCCCCATAGTAGGCTCTTAACAAATACTAGCTGATTGATTAATTGATAGGAAGCCTTTGAAAAGGTAGAGGGGAGGGAAATGGGATTTCTCGTATGGGGAGGGAAATAGCAGTTAGATGAGTTTGGAGAAAATTCATGAAGAGTGATAATTTCTGGGCCATAATAGGTGCTTCCAATATTTTATTGATTAATTAATGGATTGATAAGGCCTGGAAAGATAGGCTACCTTGTGACAGAATGGAAAGGAAAATAAACTGAGATAGGGATGGTCAATGTGCCAACAGCTATCCTTGCCTGGGGACTGAGGCTGAGTTTACTTGAAGCTGTTTGGAGTGAAGGTCTAGTGGATTTGGCCAAACAGGTTCTGATGTAGAATGGCTGGGGAGGAGACCCAGAGAATATGATACTCCAGGAAGTCACTAGTCATAGAGGAAGGTGTTCTGAATAGCTATCACTCTCCCTGACCCAGCCACAAGGGGATTGGGAGTGGGGAGAATAGATGGGACATAAAACCAGGAGTAGCCAGAGGAACCTGATGAGAAAGTTGTCAGAAATAGAATCAACAGGAAAAGAGCAATATCATAGAGGAGGGAAGGGAAAACAAGGCACTGTTAGCCAGCAAGGAACAAAAGGGCAGGCAGGCAGAAGCTGCAAGCAATCAATCAATCAAATAACAAATATACATTAAATACGCAAATATACATTACTATGTGCAAGATGGAGAAAAGTCATGTTGTGAAGGGTTTTAAATGTAAGAGGAGTTCATAGTTCAGGCAATAGCTCTGGGGAGTTGCACCCATTGTTTGGCTGCCTAGAGTGAGCACACAAAACAGGGGGAAGATGGGTATCGCCATTTGATGTCTGGAAACTTCTTGAGTAGAACTCATATAGTTCTTAGAGGAAAGGGAGAGCCAGAGAGAGCTAAGATGACAGAGCAGGTCATGGGGTCTTGGGGTGGCCACCCCCAAGAATTATTCCCATTATATCTATGGGGATGTTTCCCTTGTGCTGTTGATGTTGTGGGAGAGGGAGAGGAAAGGGGAGGGTTGGGTTCTGAGCTGGGCTGACAAGCTCCCCAAAGTCTTGGGCACTAAGAACCTCCCATGAGTCACCAGTTAAATAGAGACCACATTCTTGGGGTTTTGTGTTCCCTTGCCTTTTAGGTAGCACAGTGGATAGACATGGGGACCTGGAATCAGAAAGGCCTGAGTTCAAGTATGACCTCCGACACTAGACGTGCTGTATAAGTCTTATAAAATTAATCTGCCTCAGCTTCTTCCTTCTTAAAATGGGGATAATAATAGCACCCACTTCACAAAGTTGTTCTGAGGATGGAATGAGATAATATTTGTAAAGAACTTAGCAGAGTGTCTGGCACATAGTAGGTATTTAATAAATGCTTTCTCCCCCCCTTCCTTCCTGTAGGGTGTATTGTTTCAAAAATCAAGGGTTAGTGTTGGCAATATTGCTTAAAATGAACCCAATCAGTCTCCCACCTTTTCCTCAACTAGCAGCCTGCAAAGGACCCACAACTGGGGGTTGAAGCTGGAAGTCTGACCTAGCTGCTTACTCCTGTATCACCAGGCAAGTTGTGATTTGTGAGATCTGGGGCTCCGCCAGATAACTACCTTCAACTCCTGATGAGCCAGAGGTCATTTCTGTCCAGAGGGTTGGGTGACTTCCTAGTCCTTTCCATTTAAAAGCATCAAGAGAGCTCCCATAGACCCACCATTTGGTCTCATTTCCAATGAAAACTGTCATGTCTGCATTTTTCTGGGTTCTTGGTTATGATCTTGTTTTTTGGGGGGTCTGCTTATGTGAAGTTAAAAGGAGCTGGGACTTATCAGGATCAGATTAGGGAAAATAGCTGCTGCTAAAGGATCTCTCCCTTCCCTTTCCACCCTGCCTTCTGCCCAGTTCTTTGGTTTGAACAACAGCAACAAAAATCAGCAAGGGCAGTACTTGTGCCTCTTGAGAACTGTTAAATTTTGAATATTTACACCTTGAACAAAAAGGGCAAATACTGCAGCTCAGGTATTGGGTTACTGCTCTGTTGATTTTCTAGTCTGAAGAAAATGATGGAAAGAGGGTTAATAATGAAGATTAAATTTAAAAGTGTGTTATGTGTATATCTCCCCACCAGAGAGCTGGTTGTTAAACATTTACCAGCATACCCCCTAGCAGCAATTTTACAACATCAGCTTATTTAATTAATAAGAGTCCATACTCACCTGATGGTCTCATCCTGTCCAAGTAGGGGACTTTTTGGCTGCTCTGATCAGTGCTGGCCTGTGGAAACAAAAGCAGAATGAGAATTTGAGATCAGTCCCTGAAAACACTAACAAAAACAACCAAAGCCAAAACTGGGACATTGAATTATGGCTACTTTCTAAATGAGAAGAATAGACTCCTAGTCATAGGTTCCTGGGCTTTTAAGATTGACTGAGAGGTGGAAGAGATCTCAAAGGGCAAATTCAACCCCCTTATTTTCAAACAAAGTACAGGTAAGTGACTTGTCTGGGAATTCACAGCTACTGCCTGATGTACCTAGGTAGGATTTCACTGACTCCATCAAATACAGTTCAGTAATCCATTTTTCTCTAGAGACTCTTCTTCCTTTCCCGAACTTCCTCCACCATCTTCCTCTCTAATGTCCATCTAGATTTAATAATTATTTACAAGGCACTTAAGCACTTTGCAATTCAGCCTCGGGGCTTAAAGGGAAAATGTAGACTAGACTTTTACACGGGGGAACAAGAACAGAAAGGATCTGTCTGGAAAAGTGTGGAAGTGAGTAAAAGCTTAGACACAAAGGAGATCCATTAGATTTCTTGGGAGACAGAAAGAAAAAGGTGGAACACGTACTGCAATTTATATCACTGAGTTCAAAAATCTCAATCTCTTTTGATAAATCATTTTCTTTAAGAGATTTTAAAAGGAGGATGTCTCCAGCTCATTTCACAGATAAGGAAATTGAGGCAAACAGGATTAAGTGACTTTCCCAGGGTCATGCAGCTAGTAAATGTCTGAAGCTAGATTTGAACTCAGATTCTCCTGACTCCTAGATCAGCAGCCCATCCACTGTGTCACCTAGCTGCCCATGCTCCTGGAGTTCTTAACTTTTTTTTTTTTGTATCAAGGATCCTTTTAGTATTCTGGTGAAACCTAAGGACCTTTTGTAGAATAAGGTTTTTGTTTTTAATTTATAATTGAAGGAAACCCTAAATTTCAGTTCAAGGTAAAGGAAAATGAAGATGAAATATTTTTCCTCTTTCCAAGTTTATCCAAGATCCTATCCATGTACTCCCTCAGGGAGGAGGGAGAGTATTCCTGTCTCCAGTTAAGAACTCCTGATTTGCTCAGTACTTTGCATGGTATAGTGGATAGAGCACTGGTCCTGGAGTCAGGAAGACCTGATTTTAAATCTTCCTTGCTGTGTGACCCCAGGCAAATCTTATAACCTCTCTTAGCCTCAGTTTCCTTATCTGTAGAGTGGGAACAATAATGCCTATAACACTGACTTCCAGAGTTGTTTTTCCTTTTAATCTGAACTTAAGTAAATACCAAATAATGCAAGCATTTCTACTCCCAAGTTTCTTTATTAGGAATATGAAGGTAATATCTTCATAGCCTACCTGAAGATTTATCGTTCCAAACGGCCCAAATAAATAATAACAATGACAAAGCCAAATGGTATTGATCGAGCATGTTAAAGTTTGCAAAGTGCATCACCTACAGTAGCTTATTTGAACCCACCACAAAACCCAAAACACCTTTGAAAACAGCATGTAGTTCTTAGAAAAGAGCCGTGTTTTGGGAGGGGGAACAGAGAAAGGAGACAAAGGATCTGCCCCAGCTACACAGCTTCCTTTTTCCTCTCAAAGTGATGCAATTTGCAAACTTTAACACCCTCAATCAATAGTATTTGGTTTTCTGACTAATATTAATTTGGGCCTCAGAACAATAAATCTTCAGACAGGTTATGAAGATATTATCTAATGAGACTCAGGAAAAATAAGTTAGTTGGAACAAATCACTTAAGCTCTCTGAACCTGGTTTTCCTCACCTGTAAAATGAGGGGGTTGGCCAAAGGAATACTAAGGTACTTTCTAATTCTCTATCCTTCCATCCTCCACATTATCCAAGGTCACATGATTCAAATATCAGGGTGATCTCCAATCTATTCTGTACAGATACCCTGCCATAATATTGATTTCTTTGAGGACAGGAGTATCTTTTACTTCCTATTGTAGCTCCAGAACCAAGCACAGTACCTGGTACATGGTAGGCTAAATAAATGTTTATTGGCTTGACTTGACCTCTCAGTCCAGTTCTGTAATTAGTAAACCATGTAGAAATCGAGGTGTGGAGTGTCATTTATCTGAGTCTACATTCTGAATTAGCTCACTACCCCCCCCCCCTCATAGCTGCTCTTAAAAACCTTTGGAAGATGGAGAGTAGAGGAGTCCACTTTGCTCTGGAAAAAAAAATTAAAAACTACGGTAAGGAATGAACCCCTGAAGGGTCAAATAAACAGCCACAACACAGACTCAGCCAGTTGGAACCCAGTAACATTATTGGTTTTGTCCTATTCTCCCACTCTGTGTCTTGGCCAAGTGGAGGCTACCTGCTAAGCTGTATTCCGAGCTCCACTGAAGCCTGACGAACTAATTAAAGTTTCTCTCCAAAAAGGCCCAAGGGTTATCATGTTTTGGTATTTCTACTCCCAAGTCACTACAATTCTGAAATAATTCAGGACCTATGAGAGGGGAGTGGCCAAAATTGGGTAAGACATAAAGAGAAAATGGGAGGCCTAAATCTAGCCTTCTGGAGAAATAGGATTTTCTTGGAAGCTATTATATTAACCCTCCATCCACATTTTAGATGGATTTTGCATTTAGATGACAAGCTCAAGCAACCTCACTGGGACTTGAACAGTGCCTCCTTGGGGAGATGAGTACATTCGAAGAACCACAAAGATCCCTTTCTCAATCTTGTGTTAGATGGCAAGACTGAATCCTCATTTATTCCCACTGGGCTAATTAAAAAAGATAGAGTTGAGTTGGAAAATGAAAAGAAAGTTCTAAAGTCTCTTCTTTCTGATGTAAGAATAATAATTCCCAAGGTTTGTGAAAGGATGAGATAGAGAATGAAATAATGATGGTACCCATTTTACAGATGAAGGAACCAAGGCTTAGTGAGAATCATAGGATTATAAATTTGACCTGAAAGAGAATCTAGAGACCATCTAATCCATCCCAGAGAAGTTAAGGGATTTGGCCAAGATTACATTCCTAATGGATGACAGAACTAAGGTTCACAATCTGGTGTTTTCTCCATTGCCTTATCCAATTAATAATTACTGGAGCCAGGACACCAAAGAACCCTCATCTTCATTCTCCAAGCCCGTTAGATTTACCTTGTATTTATTTGATACTATAGATTTACTTAAATATAAAGTATACCTTGTAAAGACTATATACCTACTTTATTCATGCATGTCTAGCTTTAGAAAAGATTTTAATCTTAGCAAAGAGTGCTACATTAGGTTCTCAGGTCCTCAAGGGTAAGGATGCTCTCAGGGCTTACCAGAGCACCATTGCTTATTGGCTGACCCAACTACACCCCTAAGGGTCATTGTATCTTTTCCTCTTAGTTAATGTTTGGGCAAGGTTTTAGGGATGTAGACTGTCTTAAAGAAGCTCAGTGGGTGGGAGTTGTGGGGAGATATACAGCATGCAGACAAGGAAGTAAACACAAAGCAAACACAAATTAGGACTTCAGCCTCCTAGAGCTGGAAGGGCTCTCTGAGGTCCCCTTACTGCCTTGGTGATGTTGGCCATTTCTCTGGGTCTCAGTTTTCCTTAACTGAAGAAATCACCTGCCCATCATCCCCCAGTTAGTAAGTGTTAGATTATATAAATAAATAAATAATAATAGAAATATAAATGAATTAATATAAATATAAATAATCTCAAGAGATAGAGAGCGCTAACAACCAGATGGAAGCAGGGAGCGGTGAGGAAAGTCTGAAGGGGACCCAGCTGAGAGTTGTTCTTTAGAGGAAGCAGAGACTTCTCTGAGGCAGTGAAAAGGGGCATTATGGGACACTGCTTAACATCAAGCATTTGCCTTTTCAGATATGTGTCAGCCAAAGCGGTGGGGATGGGGGAAGGGGAGTCAGACAAATATGGAGGGCCAGAGCCAGAGAGCCAGAGACAGAGGAGCCGTTTTCCATTTGCTAATGCCTCACCTTTTGGTACCCGCTGAAGACTAGGGTTTAGAGAGATCTCCAGCTCTCACCGGAGGGGGATACAGCCACAGAACAGTCGGGAAAGACCTTCCAACAGCTTAGCCCTTCCCTTCCTTTCTCCCTCTCTTCCTCCTTCATCAACCAGTCCAAATAACTACCTGCACACCAAGTCCTGAAGACGGGAGGCCCTTGTCGGCAGGAGCTCAGCCATCCAGCCTAATGAGTCTTGATCACAAGCATGACGGCCCCAACCCAGTTCCCCCTTCCTTCCACCAATGCAGCTCCAGACTGGGGGTGAGACCTGTGGCAAGCATCCTCTAGGCAGCTCCACCAGACCTGCCACTTCCCCCCCACTCTTCCCCCCCTAGTTGTTTTCTACAACCTGTTATACAAGTTATGTAATCATTAGGTAAAGAATACAGCAAGGATTGTCATACTTCCTTTGGGTGGGGACCGAAGGCCAGACTTAGCCCCTGTTCCAAAGATCTCTGCTGGATATGGGCTGGGGCAAGGCTGGGCAAGCTTAGAGTCCAGTGGGCACGGCCAATGACCCCTGGAAGGCTCTTAGCTCTGGGGAATAAGGCCCCAGCCCGCAAGCAACTTGTGACTGCACAAGGGGATGCGACCTGTGCACAGGTAGAGACCTCCCCTAAAAGGGGTGAGATTAACCTGAATCCCCTTAGACTTCTGCAGTTGGGAATTTTTTTCACTCATCTCCTAAGGTAGTGAGATCAAAGGAGAGCTTGGAGGTACAGTCATATCTTCCTCTCTCTCCTCCTGGGTAATTGTCTCCCTCTCATGCACTGTTGCTGAAATCTACTTCTCCAACAACTGATTCTATCTTAAAGGGTCATTTTGATGAGACCTCCTTTAGCCTCCATTTTCTCATCTGTAGAGAGATGCTATTCCAACTGAAGAAACCGAGGCAGGCAAACTTGCCTGGAGTCACATAGCATCATATTTGAGGCTAGATTTTCACTTAGATTTTCCTGTATTCTATCCACTGAACCCCCTAGCTAACTCTTAGACAGAAGTTAATGACTTGTCCAAGGTCAAAAAAGTCAGTATCTGAGACAGAATTTGAACCAGAACTTCCTGACTCCAGGTCCAGCATGATAGCCAATGCACTAAGTTCCTTTTCTTGTTTCCATGCCGATGCCTTCACTGGACTGTAACCTTTGACAGCAGAGACCATGATTTATTCAACTTGGTATTGCTCTCTGTGCTTAGCAGCGATAGTGCCTTCACATACAGTAGGTGCTATATAAGTGTTTGCTGAATGAAAGAATATTGAGCACTTCATAAATGCTTGTCATTGTTTGGACAGAATAGCCTTGGGCTCTTCACAGAGACCAAATGTTTGCTCACAACCTTTTTCACCAGCCAATATGATTGCATTTTCCCAAATTAAGCCTGATGTGGAGGGGGCTAAATCATGGACCAACATAAGGAGCCCTCATTGGGCCCTGGTCAAGAAGAAGGCTCTACTCAGCCCTGGGCTGAGCATGTGACATTGAGTAGGTCATTCTTCCCCACTCTTGCCCCTTTCTGAGTCTTGGTTTACTTATCTATAATATATATGCATATATATACTTGTATTTATATGTAAATACATATTTATATATATAATATATAGGGAGTTGAATTAGATGCTAGGAGAGGCACTGAATATAGGGAAAACCCCCATATATTTATATATAAATATATTTGTATATTATATGTCAATATAAATATAAATTTATATTTACACATATAATACATATATTATATGTATATTGACATATAATATACAAATCTATTTATATGTAAATATGCATATATAAATATGCATATATATGTATATTTGCATATAAATATACATATATATTTATATACAAATATATAGAGAGAGTTGAATTAAATGGCAGGAGAAGCACTGAATATAGAGAAAACCCCATGGGAAATGGAGTCGATGGGACTAGCAGTTCCTTTTTCAACTCAACAACCATTGAATATCTTCTATGTAAAATTGTTGTGCTAAATCCGGGGCAGATAAAGATATATAGTCTATGAATCTGATCTCCAGGAGCTAGCAATCTAAATGGGGGCAAAGATTAAGTACATAAATAATTCTGATAAGAGAGAGAGTGATTAATATAAGTGCACCAGAGGGATGGAGGCCAGGTGTCCTGAGATAACTTCTGGGTGGAGGGCAGAATGAGAGATTGCAGGAGAATCTAATTCAACTACATTCCCCTCAGACACTGTGAGGGAAATGCCAGGCAGGGAACGAAGCTCTGGGAAATCCTCAAGAAGGAACTGAGAACTGAACTCAGAGAACTGAACAAAGAAAAGAAGTCACGGCACATTGAAAAAAAAAAGGTTAAAAACTAAAAGAAAACAATGATCAGAATAACTGGAGGAAAATATACTTTCACAAAGGTAGAAGCACAAGACCCAACAAAATAGATGAGATCACACTTCGAGAATACAAAGAAAAAATAAAGTATCATTTGTGAGGAAATGCTGGAGGAACCGAGAGGGACTTGAGGAATATCAAAACAAAATGGCGATAGGACCCAGCAGTTCAGAAACATACTTGGAGAATATAGACAAAGCAGTAGGCATAAAGAACAAAAAAAACAAACAAACAGATGATAAAAGAGGTAAGGGAAAATGCCCAGATAATAACTCAACCAGAAAAAGATTTTAAATATACCCATGAAAAAATGATGGGGCCAGAGGATAGAATAGGAGAGGACTTGGAGTATTACTGGAATTCCCCATAATGGTGGACATGGAAATAATCTGACTGCTCTAATTTAAGAAATGGGGTAAGAAAATTTCTCAGAAATGTTGGAGAAAGAGGCACTGATTGTTAATTAACAGGCTCTCAGGACGACTTCACTTGTATGGATGGGCTGTTAGGAGGGCAATTAGAGATGTCCCCATCTCAGCAGAAAAGTCTACCAATCAAAGAGAGTTCTCTGTCTCAGTTCTCACTCCATTCCAGTCCCATCTTGATGACTCACTTCATTTGATTTCATTTTAAACTTTGTCTCACATCTTGATACCAAAGTCTTGAAGATCAAGGTCTCTGCAAGATGGTGGCACTGAATGTTAGAGCTGGATGGAATCTCAGTAACCAATCGGTTTAACCCATAACTGACCAAGAATCTGACTTCTCAAAAAAAAGTGAATTTTCAGCCTTTGCCTGAAAAGTCTCCCATGAGGGAAAGCCCCTTCCCTACCTCTCTTTATAGTTGATTCCATTTTGGAAGAGCTTTAATTAATCAGAATCTAAATTGGTTTCTTTGTGGCTTCTCCTCTGGGGCCCTGGAGAAGAAGTCTAACTTTCTTCCATGTGACAGTCTTCCAAATGCTTTAGAATAGCTACCATGTTCCCCCACCCTCAGCCCCCCATCTCTCACCATGTCCTTTTGTCCAAGTTAAACACCCCCATCTCCTTCAACTATTTCATTATATAATAAATCTGTCCTATCCTCCTCATCTTCCTCAGGACACTAATGTCCTTCCCAAGGCATAATAGCCAAAAATGGATGCGGGACTCTAGTTTTGTGCTGACCATGACAGACAAAAGTAGACCAAATGTCTCCTTATTTATTCCTAAGTGTGGCCTGAACCCAGATTAAAATGCAATTGGAGAATGTTTAACAACATAAACAAAAATACAATACAATATATATAATGTGAATTTGTGGTCTTCTAAGTCAATATGCTTCCCACAGGGATCTGCTTCTTTTTGAGTCTGACAATTGCCTAGATCCCTTTGAGCTTTAAATTATTTATAATGTGATGAGAACTTTTAGACTCTATTTGGCTTGACAATGAGGATCAGAGGATGCAGTTGGAAAAAAGATGGAGTGAGGTAATCCATTTCTCATTCCTATCTCGATGTGCCTTATATTATTATTATTAATTATCATCACTAATGTTATTGATTTACCATATTTTATTATATTATGGGTTATTTATTATCTTGTAATAATAGCAATAAATAGTCAAAAGCAAATAAGTGGTACAAAGTATAGAGTACTGGGCCTGGAGTTAAGAAGAGCTGAGTTCAAATTCTGTCTTGGACGCTAGCTAAGTGACCCTGGGTGAGTCACCTAAGTATTGCTTGCTTCAGTTTCCTCATCTGTAAAAATGGTGATAATAACACATCTGTCTTCCAGATGGAATAATGGAATATTCAGTCTGACATCAATTCTAATGCTTCTCCTCCCATTCCTTTTGGCCAGCTGGGAAGTTCTTGCCTGGAAAACCCAGTCTGAGACAGACAGATCCTCCCTCTCAGGTGTCACCAACCAGCCCTTAATTCTTGCATTGGAAGAGGCTTTCATGTTAAAAATAAGGCCTTTCGTGACCTATCATTTTTTCATTAAGTTCTCCTTGGGTCTCTATCCACAAGATGGTGTGGGCTTGAGTAATAAAACTCAATGGCTTCCTAAAAAGGGTCCATGACTGATTTCACTTGAGTAGGGACTGGCTTCCTCCTTGGTAGTCTGGCTTAAAGTCAGTTTGCTTTCCTCAGGAAAAAGGGGAGTCCTGCAGGCAACCCCTTCCTCACACTAAAGAGCTTCCAGTGGGACGCCACCCTTTCAAAGTGTCCCAGAACCTAATTCTGCAGAGGGCATGGAATCTTGCTTAAGGACACCATCCTTCCCCCATAGATACATGGTTCTTTGGATCAGTGTGCTTTCCCATCTAGACTGAGCAGAATCCTGGGAACCCAGAGGCTAAGTCTCTATGTTGGCTTATTCTAGTTAAGGTTCTAGGTCTTGGCTGGACTTAGTATCTTGGAGAAAGAGACTGAAGAGTAGGAAGGACAAGACCTTAGCAGGGACGCCATGTAAATGGGCTATGAAGTTTTAAGCTGCCCCAGAATCCCAAGTGACTCATTCTGCAGCTATTGTGAGACAATCAAAGGAAGTGGGTCCCCTAAACATTCCCCCTTGTAAACTCTGAATATTTATAGGTCATAATTGATGATGTTACTCAATATACAGATAGAGAAAACCACCAATAAACCCATAATCAATAAGGCTGGACCTCCAATAATGGGTTAAGCTGGCATTTATTTCCGAATTAGCCCCAAATAAAGCCTCTTATTTGGCTGATACCCAGATTTAATTTTATTTCTAGGACTTCTTGTGCTTTTTAGGCTTGGGATCCTAGATGAATTATTGGGCACTATTTCAGGACCATGGATGAGAGAGGTGGGGCTCAGCTCAGGGGAGATCCAGAGGGTGGCTGCTCCAAGGAAGTCCCTTCCAAAAACACAGAGTCTCGTAGATGAAAGGGACCTCAGAGGCTGCCTACTCAAAAACCATAGAGAAGGGAGGATGAAGGGGCAAATGATGACCAGTAATTCCAAAGGCTGTGAAGATAACAGGAAGGAAAAAGACTGAGAAAAGGCCATTGGATTTGACATCTTGGAAAATGTCAGGAAGGAGAGAAGAGTGTCAGTGGAAGGATAAGGTCTGGAGCCAGATTATAAAGGGACAAGAAAAAAGGCATCTCTTGGACACAGCTTTCAACTAATAGAAATCTGAGGCAGAATTTGAAGTCAGGTCTTCCTGACTCCAGGCTCAGTGCCCCATCTGTTCTACCATGTTCAAAATTATTCAGTGACACTGGAAGAAGACCCAGGTTCCCACCTATGAATTGTTATGCTGATCATTGTTTGGGAGATGATGTATCAGTCCTGGGGTGAGAGTGGAGCATGCTGGATAATCTGCTCCTTTCCAACTCCTTTCCATTTGAGTAACAAAGTATAATAAAAGGGCAACTCCAAGAGATGGTTATGGTGTTGGGTGCATGGGACTGATAGTTAGGAAGATCCCTATAGACTGGATCATAGTAGGGGCTTAATAAATTACTATTGATTGATTAAAAAGGAGGAGGCAGGAGAATCTGAATTCAAATCTTTGACACTTTCTAATTTTGTGATCCTGGGCAAATCATTTAATCCTGATTGCTTTACTCCCTTCTCCCCCCAAAAAGGAGGAGAAGGGGCTAGGGGTTGGCGAGTGGCACCCAAAAGAAAAGAGGAAAGTCAATGGCACTTGTGGCTTGGGGATATGGTATAGAAAACGGAGGAGTTTTTGCAATCGATTGACCAGAAAATCAGGGAGTGAGAGAAGTAGGGATGAAGACAGCCTGGCTAAGCTATACTACCATAAGGTATGGCAAGAAGGAAGAGATGGAGAAAGATAGAAATCCCACTCTTGTTTCTCATTTCCCTTGGGAAGCATCTGGCCAAGGCAGTTCTAGCAAGGGAGGACTTCCCTTAGACCATCTCTCCCACTGGGCTGGTAGCGACCTCTCAGATTTTACATCCCTCTTTGGCAGATGCACTGAATATAAGTGTTCTGAGGGCAGGGATTATTTCAGCTTGGTTTATGTAGCCACAGTGGCTGATACAGAGTAAAGGAACTAGATTTGTGATTATTATATTAAGAACTACTGGAAGAGGAAATGCTTTCTGCTAGTGCAGATGAACATTTCTGAAACACGGTCTTAGAGAATTATCTAGAGAACTGAAAAGTCAAGTCTATGTCAGAGGTAGAACTGGAACCTTGGTCTTAAGTATAATTTTACACACACACACACACATACACACATGTATATGTAATTGTTATAATTATATAATGCTTTCTTTATATAATTATATATAATTGTTATAAAACATTCATCTTTATATATATACACACATATACATGCATTATATACAATATTGGATATTATATAATTATATTGGATATATAATATAAATGTATTACAGATACAATTCAAATATATAGCATATATTGAATACAATAAATATTGCATATAATAAAATTATATATTATATGCATATATCTGCAAATAACAATTATATAAACATAAACACACACATACAATTTATATATATGTACTTTAAGTTCTTTCTTTATTTATTTTTGCTGAGGCAATTGAGGTCAAGTGACTTGCCCAGGGTCACACAGCTAGGAAGTGTTAAGTGTCTGAGGTCAGATTCAAACTCAGGTCCTCCTGATTTCAGGGCTGGTGCTCTATTCACGGTACTACTTTGCTGCCCTTACTTTAAAGTTTTCAAAGTGCTTCCCATATTATCTCATTTGAGAAGTCAGGTGACATGCTTAAGGTCTCGCAGTTAGAAACTGGCCTATAATGCCAGTGGAACCTGTAGGGTCTGGGAAACTAGGTTCAAACAATGAACAAACTTAGGAGAACTGCAAGGATTATCTGCCAGTTAAGAGATACAGGATAGGGACTCCAAGGCTGCTCTTTCTTCACTTCCCCACTATCATAATAACTTAGACACTGTGTCCCCCAAACGTTCTAGTTTCTACTAGTAACTCATTATAGCATGACCACATAGGAATTTATCTAGATTTTCTTTTTTCAAGCTACTTTTAACTGAAGCACATGCTGAAACTGGGGGCCATTGGCTTCTTTCTAATATATCGCTGTTTCATGAAATGAGCTTGAGACTGTGAGTCAGAGGATATGGATTCAAATTCTGTCCCTTCTATTTAGTCCTTGTATAAGCTTGGGCAAGTAGGGGTTAAGCCAACGGAAAGAGCAGCCTGGCTAGGAAGTCAGAGGACCTGGGTTCAGAAACTGATTCGATCACTTGTAAATTGGACATTGGTGGGACTAGAGTCAGGTCACTTTTCACCTCTCTGGGTCTCAGTTTCTTCATCTATAATGTGAGGGAGTTGCCTAGAATTAGGATTGGGATATTTAAAATCTCTTCCAGTTCTACATCTGAGACTCTAAGTCACTTATTCTCTCTCTCTAGCTCTGTTTCCTCATCTGTAAAGTGAGGGTGTTGGGATTTCCTCATATATAAAAGAAAACATTGGCTTGGGTGACCTCTCATTCCTTTCTGGATCTAAATCGATGGCCTTTTGCCTCCTAGTATTTGAATTCCAGTTCCTGGTTTCGTGGGAGACCACACTGTTCAGGTGTGCTGACACTTGGGGTGCAAATTCACTTTTGGGGTAAGCTGTAGGATTTTCTAGACTGATCTTATCTGCTCTGCCCAGGTCAGCCTCCTGACCTTTTAATTGTGGCCAGTGTGGCAGATTCATAATCTCCATCTCTCTTGGAAGCCCTCGGAACTTCAGCCTTAATGTCTCAATCTGTCTTCCCTTTACTCCTTAGGAAGGAGGCAAGGTCCATGGGGAGTACGTTTTGAGCAAAACCAGGGAGAAGAAAGAGAAAATCCAAACAACCAAATAAACAGCTCTTAAGAAAGCATCACCTCCTCTCTTCCTTCCCTCCGTCTTCCCCTACCCCATTTCTCCCAGCTTATATTTCTCCAAGTCCATTCCTGGAGTTTGTTGCAACCAGAAGCTCAACCCAAAAGGATGCTTCAGGACACAAATCATTTCTGTCTGACCAGGGATTAGTTGCACTTAATTATGGATCAATAGTTTTGATGCTTGAGAAGGACTGAGTCTAAACTGATTAATGAGACTATCCATGCTGATTCCTGGTTGTCTGCACTGATCAGCTCACAAAAGGTTGGACCAGCCTTCCCCGTGAAATCATTCACCGTGTGCCAGCTTAGGTTATAAAGAAATACACTCCAAATCAAGCCAGAAGGGGATTTCTTTCCATCAGAGAGAGCTAAGTTTTGGGCCTCTCTGATTAACCAAGATGGTGATGTCCATAATTAAGTCAGCAGTGTGTTGAGGCTAGACAGCTAGTCTCAAAGAGAAAGGCTCTGGTGGGAGCCCTGATTATTAAAGACAGGATTTTACATCATTGACAACAGTATCACCTTTTCAGTTAGCTTGTAACTGTAGCCAAGACTTTTGGGATATTCTGTATTTAAAGAGAACTCTCACCTCCTGCTCCTTCCCCATCTTCTTTTCTCAGACTAAATCCCTCTCATTTCTTACATCAAATCTTGTCCTATCAGTCAATCAACAAACATTTCTTAAGGTCTACTATATGCTAGGTACACTGAGGATACATAAGGAGGCAAAAGACAGCACCTTCCTCAAGGAGTTTAAAATCTCCTTCAAGGTGAACTTAAGGTCCTTCTCATCCCGTTTAGGAAATGATGATAAAATATTGAAATGTTTTCTCTGGGCCGAGTCTTGGAGATAAAAATACAAGCCAAAGAAGGAGAGACAATATATCGGAGACAGATAGGAAAGAGGGCAAGGGGTGCGCTTAGTAGGTTGTGTAGATGGTCCGATCCTGGTTAAGAGAAGGCCAGAGTCGATCTCTTAAGAACCTGGGGCAGGTCTGGGTGGTGAGGATGAGAATGGCTGGAGAGGAGGCAGCTTGATTTGAACTCAGCACTCTGGGTATGAGCTGTCCAGCTCAGATTTCAGAGAAACTGTCACTTCCAGATTCCCAATGTAACCCAAGATTTCCTTGGCTTTTGTGGCTGCTGTGTCACAATGCTGACTCCTACTGAGATTACAATCCCTTATTTGATCCCTTGATTGCATCTCCCATGGGGGAATCATGGACTCCTTGCTGGGAGGTTGAAGTACATGCACTGGGCCGGAAGCTTTCTCTGGCCCATGGACCCACACCATTAAGGATGAGTGATGGTATCCCATAATTCGGGATGGGTGGGAATAATCTGGCTGGTTTGAGTTGTTGGGTTGTGATGTACCCCCTTCCATGGAATACTTGGAGTTCTAGGTGGCTCAATCGATTGGGTGCTGTCAAAAAGAGCCAAGTTTAAATCCAGCCGCAGACACTTAACTGGCCAAGTCACTTAATGTCCATTTGCCTCAGTTTACTCAAATATAAGATGGGGATAATAATAGTACCTTTTTTCCCAGGGTTGTTGTAAGGATCAAATGAGGTAATATTCAAAGTGCCCCACAGGTACTATATAACTACTTAGCTGTTATTATTACTCATTGTTATTTTTAACACTGCTACTAGTGTAAACAATGTCTTGGTCTGGGGAAGATGAAAGTAGCTCACGAGGTTCTAAACAGCCCAGGGAATAACAGAGAAGAACAGATTATGAGTCTGAATCTGAGATCTGACCTTTGATTTCATTAGTATAGAAAATACCCAGGGGCAGCTAGGTGGCACAGTGGATAGAGCACCAGTCTTGAAGTCAGGAAGACCTGAGTTCAAATCTGACCTCAGACACTTAACACGTCCTAGTTGTGTGACCCTGGGCAAGTCACTTAACCCCAATTGTCTCATCAAAAAAAAAAATACCCAGGTGAGGAAACTCCTTTCTACTGACTCAAGTCTACGCCTATTCTACAATGTAGTTTTAAGGAGTTGCTGGGAGCATTGAATGAATGATTTGACCAGAGCATATTGTCATAGCCACTATGTGTCCAAATCAGGACTCAGATTCAAGTTTTTCTGCCACTGAAGGTTCTATTGTCTCTCTTGATGATTGCTTTGTCCAAAATAAATGACCAGAAGATCCCCCTGCTCAGGGATGTCATTACTGACTTACCAACCAATAGTCTCTGGTGTTGAGGATCCTGCCAGAACAACCTCTGAATAATCCCTGGCAGGACATCCAAGCTCAATCCCCAAGCCCAGTGGTATGGCTAAGTATAGAAGCGCTGCCTCATGAGAAAGTCCACGCAGCTCAAGCTTCATCCCTCCACTTGATTGGAGGATTGACGGGATTCA
>JAJPUD010022086.1:0-21999 GCA_023553655.1 Myrmecobius fasciatus | reverse complement strand
TTTTTTAGCTCCTTTTGTAGCTGGCCAATTGAGTTTCTTGATTCAATGCATTCTTTTTCCATTTTGCCAGATTTATTTTTCAGTGAATTGTTGTCTTTTTCCAATTCACCAATTTTGTTTTTCAGTGAATTGTGTCTTTTTCCAATTCACCAATTTTGTTTTTCAATGAACTGTTTTCTTTTTCCAATTCACCAGTCCTATTTTCCAGTTTTTGATATTTCTGTTGCCCTGATCTCAATTTATTTCCCCATTCTTCTTCTAGCTCTCTTTTGAGATTCTTAATGCAATCATCTAGGTAAGCCTTCTGAAAGGGAGACCAACTTAAGTCTGTCTTTTTGGCTTCATCTGGGATTGTTTTCACAATGTCAGGATCTGGGGACTGTTCTATTTTTTCTCCGTAAAAGCTTTCTATGGTGAGAGCTCTCTTCTGCTTCTTGCTCATGGTTTAAAGTTGGGATATTGGTCAAAAGCCAAGAAAACTGCAACAATTTATATTTGCCCTGGGGCAGTTTGCCGAGTTGACTTCCGGTCTGAGGCTGGTCGGGCTAGATTCGCACTAGGACCACTTTTTCAGCTGCTCTCGATCCACCCTTTACCAAAGGCAGATCTGCCAAAGCACCTTCCCACAAGCAGAACAAAGTGGCCCAGGCATCTCCCAGGGGCTTCCTGGGTGCCTTAAATCCGCCCTTCTATGGCAGCCCTGACTTCCGCCCCGGCTGGAGTCTGATGGAGACCAGCGGCCGATTTCCCCTGAGGCTAACCTTCTCGGGGGTTCTTTCAAGGTAGATTTTTGATAGAAGTGCGTTGTAGTCCAAATGTTTGGCGGAGCCTTCACTCACAAACCAGTTCGAAGGCTCACTTTGTCTGGGTCTGGGGGAAGGTCCCAAAGGAGTTCACAGAGAAAGCTGTCTGCAGTTCGCCATCTTGGCTCCGCCCCCCCCCCCCCCGGCAATTCAGAGTTTTAAAGAAGAAAATAATTATTTGAAAATTAGAATTGGACAAGGAGAAGTCAGTGAAGCTAAAAGAAATCTAGAAGTAATAAAATGAAACATAAATAATGAAAAAGTAGAAGACAATGTAAACTATCTAATAAGAAAAACAAAGATCAAGAAGACAAAATAAAAGAATAATTATATTACCTGAAAACTGTAACCAAAAAAAAAGACATTAACACAATAATAATAATAAAGGAGAGAAAAAGACCCATATGTGCAAAAATGTTTGAAGCAGCTCTTTTTGTGGTAAAAAAAAAAAAAAAAAGGATTGGAAAATAATTAGATATCCATCAATTGGGGAATGTTTGATCAAGTTGTAGTACTGGAATCAAATGGAATATTACTGTCTATAACAATGAACAAATTGATTATAGAAAGGCCTGGAAAGATTTACAAGAACTGATGATGAGTGAAACAAGCAGAACCAGAAATACATTGTGCACAATAATAGCAAAAATATGCGATTAGAAGCTACAAAAGTCTTGTTTCTTTTCAGTGGTTTAGTGATCAAAAGTAATCCCAATTGACTTTGGACAGAAAATGCCATCTGCATCTAAAAAAAAAGAACAAAGGAGGCGATGTAAATCAACACATTATGTTCATTTCTTTTTTTTTCTGTTTTTTTTTTTTAATCTCTCCCATGGTTTTCCCTATTGCTCTGATTTTTCTCTCTCAACATGATTCATAAGTCAATATGTACCAAAAATAAATAAACTTTCAAAAAACATAAAAAGGAACTATGTCTGCAGGCAAAAGTATCATACCTACCAAAACTAAATATAATATTGAATGAAAAAAAAAGACATTAAGTAAAATGGAAGATTTTCATGGCTTTGTCTCACAAACCCAAATTTAATAGAAAGTTTAACATATAAAAGGCAAAATCAGATCATTTCAAGGGAATTAAGATAGACAAATTGCTTATATTTTTATAAGGAAATGTACACCACATGTTTAAAATTAACATCAATAATTGGGTAGTTCGTGGAACTCTTAATTGAATACCAGATAGATAATTTTGATTATATTAAGTTAAAAAGTTTTTGTACTAACAAACCTAATGCAGACAATATTAGGAGGGAAGAAATAAATTGGGAAATAATCTTTACATTTAAAGGTTCTGATAAAGGCCTCCTTTCTAAAATACATAGAGAATTATTTCATATATATATATATATATATATATAACTTCAAGCCACTCTCCAATTGATAAATGGACAAAGGATATGAAAAGACAATTTTCAGATGAAGGAATTAAAACAATTTCTAATCATATGAAAAGATGCTCCAAATCACTATTGATCAGAGAAATGCAAATTAAGACAACTCTGAGATACCTCTACACACCTGTCAGATTGGCTAAAATGACAGGAAAAGATAATGACAAATGTTGGAGGGGATGTGAGAAAACTGGGACACTGATGCATTGTTGGTGGAACTTTGAACAGATCTAACCATTCTGGAGAGTAATTTGGAACTATGCTCAAAAGGTCATCAAACTGTGCATACCCTTTGACCCAGCAGTGTTTCTATTGGGCCTATATCCCAAAGAGATCATAAAAGAATGAAAGGGCCCTACATGTGGAAAATGTTTGTGGCAGCTCTTTTTGTAGTGGCTAGAAACTGGAAACTGAATACATGCCCATCAATTATGGTATATGAATGTTTTGGAATATTATTGTTCTGTAAGAAATGACCAGCAGGATGATTTCAGAGAGGCCTGGAGAGACTTGTATCAACTTATGCTGAGTGAAATGAGCAGAACCAGGAGATCATTGTACACAGCAACCATGAGACTATAGAATGATCTATTCTGATGGACATGGTTCTCTCCAACAACGAGATGTTTCAAACCAGTTCCAGGTGTTCAGTGATGAAAGCCATATACACCCAGGAAGAGGATGTGGGATCTGAGTCTGGAACACAACATAGCATTTTCACACTCTCTATCAATGTTTGCTTTCATTATGTTTTCCTTCTCAGATTTTTTTTTTACTTTCCTGTACAGCAAGATAACTGTATAAATATGTATATACATGTTGGATCTGTCAAATATTTTAACATAATTAACATGTATTAGAATTCCTGCCATCTAGGGGAGAGGTGTGGGGTAAGAGGGAAAAAAATTGTAACAAAAAGCTTTGCAAGGGTCAATGTTGAAAAATTACCTATGCATATGTTTTGCAAATAAAAAGCTTTTAAAAAAAGATCTTAACAAATTTTATTTTTTTCTAATCTTACTTTAGCCTGTTGATATCATTGTCTATGTCAACTATATTGTTTAAATAAAGATACCAAAAAAGCAATAAAAAAAAAATTGGGTAGTTCAAAAGAAAGATTGAGCAGATTTGAGTATGAACTAATTCTAAAAATAAAAACTACCTTAAAAAGGTAAAAATAGTAATTATGTTATATGAATGAAGAGGAGAGGAAGAATAGACATAGAGGTTTTGAAAATCTAATCATCTGGGAATGGGTTAAATAGGGAATACCACACACACACACACACACACGCACACACTTTTAAGGAGGAAATACTTTATTTCTTTCCAAATTTAAATGGATTTGTGCATCTACATTTGCAGTGAAATTTTAATAACACTAATTTTACATATCCTTATCACTTATCAATATAGATGATAACAGGAAAAAAAACACAAAAGTTCAAACAAATGAAAAGAAGAATTAGAATAGCTAGAATTTAGTATGAAAGAATTAAAAATAAATGTTTTGCAGTGTATGTTCTTTACACATTTTTACTTTTAGTTAACTACATGACTAATTATTCTGTGGTCTTTCTCTCTCTCTCCCTCTCTCTTTCTCTATTTCCCCTTTAGAATTAATAAACTAAAGAGATATTTCTTTGGGATGAATAACAGATTTTAAATCTTTCTTGTTATATCAGAAATGTAGACAACTTATACATTTTCAAATTTCAATTTTTTCCCATAGATATCAGAACTAAAAACTATTAAGGCAATCTGATGTGTTGGTAAAGCAGCATGATATGATGATTTATCTATAGAAGAAATGAAATGGAAATTAAATATCAGTGTTCACTTAAAATGTTCTGATTAAAAAATATGAGAAGTATTTGAGTAGTATATAAGTAGAAACTTACTTTACTGAATGTAACTATTCTGTGTATTTGTAGTTAATATCGGAGATACTCATTAATTCTGTAAGACTTCCTTATTTTCACTATAGATATATAAGCAGAATTTAGTTTTCTACGCTATGATTATTGAAATACCTCCTGATTACAGGTATTTCCCAAGGTTCTCTGTTGGAAACTTTTCTGTCCAATTATTTATTTATTTAACCAATTCATTTGCTCATTTATTTGTTTGCCTATATTTATTTTTTTTTCCTCTTCCTTTTTGTTGTCTCTTAAACTCCTTTAGTTGATTTAATATCTCTAACTGGATAATTCCTAAATCTTTTCAGTTGCCATATCTCTTCTAAGGTAGGAGAACAACCCTTGTCTTCTGAATAGGGCTACCAGAATGTTTTCAGATCATTCAAACAGTACTATTGGAAACTAAATTTATTACCATCTTTCTAAACTTGTTTCTCTTCCAAGTATATCACTATTTTTGTAGTGATCTAAGTTTCTAACCATGGTATCATTCTCTTTCCTCACATATTTTATCTCAATCAGTCTTCAAAGCCTTACTGCTTTTACCTCTATTTATTACTCTTCTCTTAAACTTAAGTTCCCAGCAGCTCCACTAGTCTGAAATGTTGCAATAGGATGTCAGTGGCTGGCTGCTGGTTGTCTTAATTTCACATATCAAGATAATTTTAATCACTAACTTGACATAGGCAAGGTGTATAAAAAGTACTTGGCTTACTTTATAAATAAAAAGCTTTAATAAACAAAAAATATTGAAAAAAAAAAAACAAGAGCCAAGGGTCACAGATCTAGAGCTAAAAAAGAACTTCAGAAAGCATCTAGCATTTTTGTGTCACAGACCCCCTTTGTCAATCTGATGAAATCCAGGTATACCTGAAATGATGCTTTTAAATACATAATATAAAAAACAGAGGACTACAAAAGAAATGTTACATTAATGGTTATCCAACTTTTTTTAAGAGTTTAAGAGACTCTAGGATAAGAACACCTGATCTAGTCCAACCTCATTTTTTTCTGATGAGGAAACTTTGGCCTACGGAGATGAAATGACTTGTTTAAAGTCATACAGATAATTAGCATTAGAAGTGGAATTTGAACCCAGATTCTCTGATCAGTTCAATGTTTTTTCTACTGTATCCTTGTCATCATCTTGTAATCAAAGAACTTTAAGGGAGGTGATAATATTATAATGACAATAGCAACCTTATACCTCTATTTGAAGTTCAGAAAGCACATTCTTCACAATTACAAGCATTATTATTGTTTTAAATGATAAAACTACAGACATGAAATAACCACACTGGGATCCCAAAAACTAATGGTAGTGGAGCTAGGAGGAGAATCCAGGACTTCTTGATTCCAAGAGCAAGGCTCATTCCATTAGCTGATGCTACCCATCTTTTCTCTCAGGTGTGGCCAAGAGCTTTCTCTTCCATAAAAGGAAATCACTTCTTTGTACTTACTTCCTGATTTGAGTCAAGGTACGAAATCCAAAGCTCAAGAATCCTAAAATCTGAAGTCTATTCTTTATATTGGGTAGAGAGAAGGGTTCTGCTTTCCCTCAAATCTTATGTTTATTATCTGGACCTAGCACCCAATTATAAAGATACCCTCTGAGTTTAGTACTGCTTGCAGAAGCCCAGTATTTGTCTCAACCTGGTAAAGGAGCAGTTGACATGAGTGGCCTGAGAGCCCATGGGGCAGAGAAGGCAAAAGAAAACAAGACACTAAGGTCTCAAATCTGGAAAGTCCCTTTAAGTCAATGGATATCCAGGAGAATTTAATATGAATATATTCATTTTTATATACAAGCTTGCTTGGTCACACCAACATTATTTCATTGGAAGGCAAGCACATATAGCTCAGGCCCATCCACAGCTGACCTAGGTTAGGTGGAATCTCTACAAAAGCTATCACAAGTCCCTCTAAAACCTTCCCAGCCCCTGTACAAACTGACTGACCCATCACCCTGAAGGAAAAAGCCCTGGGATAAGCAGGGAGACTTGGCTGCTCAGTTATCACAATGTATCTCCACAATACAACCCTTAGAAGCTCAGTTGGAAGAACAGTTCAGCTGTCAAGCAAGCAATATACTTAGCCCACAGTGAAACAGATGAACCAGCTGTGTTGCTAGCAAAAGCACAAAGCCTCTTTATTCACGAAAGCCTTTGAGTGTCACTGGTGCCTGGAACCAGATATAATCATCCCAGGTAGAGTCTGGGATGGGGGGACCCCCACAAGACAAGGTCACAGTCAATTTGTGGCCCCGTTTCAGAACCTGATAATTGAGTTTGGGGCGGAACCAGTCCTCACCACACTCACGATGTCCCTGAGCCATGACAATGGTGCCCATGGCTGGGGCAGCCTTCACTGAAGGCATCGGCCATGAAGAGAGCACGGAAGAGACGGCGCAGGCAAGCAGATGTGCTGAGGCTTTGCCCCATCCTGCCCAGAGTCAGACGAGCCAGGTCCAGCTCACAGAACTCCTTTGGGCACAAAGCATTGCCCCCAAGAAGGATACTCGTGGTACCAGTGTTCTGGCAAAGAGGCTCTCGAGGTGGCTCAGGATGCCCTCCAGTTCTACTAAGGCCTGCTGGAATTTCTTGTAGCTTCTCTCAGCTTTCTTCTTCACTATGTCCTCTGCCTGGGGAGAAGGCTTAGAGTAGAAGACTGTGAGCTGGTCATAGGGAAGTGGCAGCTGTTGCCTCTGGTACATGATGTGCTTTAGGAGCTCACAGGCAAATCTGCAGCAACCTTCTGAGCTCACAGGTCCTGGAAACACCACAGGGACCATTGAGTCTCCAGGACAAAGATGCTCTGGGTTGCTGGAAGGGCCACGGGCTGAAGCAGACTCAAGTAGTTCTGTCTGAGAAGCACAAGATCCTTCTGAATCTTCTATCCTTTCCAACTCTGAAAGTTGAGCATCGACCGCTGCCACTTCCGGCCTCGACTCCGCCATCACAACCTCCTCCCTCCTCTGGCCAGTTTGAATGGACTTGGCTTACTTTAGAAGGATAAGGTTGTCACATCAGGGTAAGAGACCTTTTGATCTTGCTGGTTTTGTTGTCAGTATATTGAAAGGCAACTTACCTTCTCTCCATTTTTTTCCCTAATGAAAATGGATACTAGGGTAATGACACATGTGATCAGTGTATAGTGGAGTATCTACCACATCTGGTAATAGGTGAGCTGCCTTGGTACATGATTTTTTTTTCCTTTTTGCTGAGGCAATTGAGGTTAAGTGATTTGCCCAGGGTCACACAGCTAGGGAATGTTAAGTGTCTGACAGCATATTTGAACTCAGATCCTCCTGACTTCAAGGCTGGTGCTCTATCCACTGCGCCACCTAGCACCTACCATCATGATTATTTTTTTAATGCTGAAATCGACACTAGGAATCAGATCACCAGTGCAAAGACTAAAGCTATCCACTTATATTATAGTTGTCTGAATGGAAAATGATGCAAATATCCATTTATTCCCATATGACTGCTATTTCTATATATTTAACAGGCTAGAAATTTCTTCATTGAAATTATATCTGTATCACAGGATTTGTTCAAACTCAATATATATAATATCAACAAGCTTGGTCATGTCCAGATGTTCTGACTCATAATCATATTTGGTTTGATATACTATTTCTAAAGAATCCTCTATCATTACCTAAATAATTTTTTTTAGCCCAAATCTAACCATGTATGTTCTTTCTTCAAGCATATTCATTGTCTCCCTATCATTCAATAGGGACTTCTCTATTTGATCTCTAAAAATCTTCACAATATATCTTCAATCTATATTCAATGATTTATTTCATATTGTTTCCTTTTTTGTAGTATTTCCTAGAAAGCTAGGTACTAGCATACCTATCTTAGACAAACGTGGCACAGAAATGATGAGTTGGACTTACAAATGTATGGAAGAGCTGCTTTGAATAGAATAACAATTGGAAATTATATAACTTTCCATGATTCCCTAGATGCTTAATGAAAAAGAAAAAGAAAAGAACAATAACAACAAAACTAACAAATGAACAAAATATCACTCACTTTTAAAAACTGATATTTTCTGGTATAGCTACAAAATCATGAAACACTTCACATTCAGGTTAACCAAAATTCAATGGAGATATTTGTGATGGGCAAATGACAGAATCTTATCAATGGCAATGCATGGGCAAGAAGTGGTATAAAAATATTTACCAAAATATGTGTGGCCAGAACATTGAAATTCATTGATTTTGTGTTTCTGAGTTTAACAATTTTTAATGTGTTTGTTCCAAATAATTTAACAGTAAAGGAGGCATGACATGTTAGAGAAAATGCAAACGTGCAAAGATATGGGAATGAATTCCTTTATTGGGGACAGGTTCCATATTGATGGACTTATGGTCCTCCTAGAGAATTGATGGTAGGGAGAGTTAGAAAATGCCATAAAGGAATCTCAAGTACTCAGTAAATGTTATTGACTGTAGAAGGCAGGGTAAGGAACCAAGTGTATTTGTGGAAATTTTGAATAACCTTTTACTAATTGATGCTTTTAACCTTACAGATATGTTGAGTTCCATAATCCTATAACTGTTCAATTTAATAAGAAAAAGTAATTAAGACCTATTTTAATTGCCTTAGAGGACCTTATGATCAATGAAATTAAATTCTCAAGATGAGTTTCTGAATAGTATATTCAAATAACATACAAAATATCATTATGTAACTGTAAATATTTAAAGGGTTTATTCATCAAGAAAAGAAAAACTATAGCTATTTGAAACAGTGTAGTGTTTGGCATGAAATATGTGACAAATGAAAATTAAATTAAGAATATAAATAATTCCTATAAATTGTTATCTTCTATGTTTCTTCAAAAAAAAAAAAACTCTTTCCAGAGCACTCAGAAATGTTACAAGGAACTGCTATCAGGCAAGGGGGATATCATAAATATTTGAATATCAGTTATTTTACATTCTTCTATGTAGACTCTGCTATCATGGTTCATGATAATGACAAAATACCATTAGTAAGTATGTCTCCCTGAGATGCATCTCACTTGATAACTCTAATCAGAAGATCATAGAACAAAGTTATCTTTGTGGATAAACCCTTCAGTGAATTTTATATGCTATTCAATGCATATGGAACATCTTGATGTAAAATCTTTAAGATTTCATTTTTTTTATCATCAAATAAAGAAGGTCATTTGTCATCATCACTCAAAAATGTTTAGTGGGAATACATAGTCTGTAAAATTTTCTGTCCCTTTTTTTCCCCTAATGTGAGGATTCTTGTTGAAGTACACGATATTTAGATACTTGTCTCTTCCCTTTTCACAGTTTATTCAAAGACTCTTTTCTGGCTGCTTGCAATATTTTTTCCCTTGGTCTGATAGTTCTGAAATTTAGCCACTCCTTGGAGTTCTAATTTTGGGGTCTCTTTCAGGAGGTGTTTGGTGAATTCTTTCCATTTCACAAATTCTGTTTTTTTAAGGAATTATTTTCTTTTTCCATTTCACAAATTCTGTTTTTCAGAGAGTTGTTTTCTTTTTCCATTTCGTCAAATCTATTTTTAAGGAGTTATATGTTTTTTCCATTTCACTATTTTGTAGTGAATTTTTTTCAGATAATTCCTGTGTTGCCTTTTCCAACCCCTCTTGTAAAGTCCTCATTTCTTTTCCCCATTTTTCTTCCAGCTCTCTTTTAAGATTTTTTATAGTTTCTTCTAGGAGAACTTTGTGCGATGGCTAGCAATTTATATCATCCTTTGGGTGCTCCATCTAGAGACAATCTGCTTTTAGTCTTCTCATAGTTCTATCTTTGGTCAGAGTTATTTTTACTTTTTTACTCATTTTTTTTTTTAAAGTCTAGCTCTGCGTTTAGGGCAGTAGTTGTCCAAGCTTCCTCTACAAGCAGCAGAGGCTGCACTGGGGTCAATCCTGACTCACTCCCAGTGCTGGGTGGGCATGGCCAGGTCCTATGGGATTCTGGCATTTTGGGGTTCACTATCTACCTTTTGTGCTTAGGTTGGATGTTGTATAACTTCTTTGCTGATCTGCTGGCTTGCAGCCAGGGCAAAGTAGCCAATACTACTCAAGATTCCTCCTCGTGGATTCTCCAACCCATGGAGACCACACTGAGTCTCTGCTGCCTGCACTTGGTGGCTGTGTTTGGCCTGCTTATGTGCTTGGCCAGCCTCTCCTGCCCAATTGAAACAGACCTTTTCTGGTTCTTTCTGCCAACCCCTACTTCCTGACCATCAGAAATAATTGGACTCTCATTCCAAAAGAGTCAAAAAACCTCCAGATGGTCAGCTTTGACCTACCCCTTATCTTTTGCCTCCAGACTTAGTCTTCCTTTCCCAAACTCAGCATTCTTTACTCCCTACCTGCCAGAACTGACTTTATATTTTCCTTGGACCCCAGATGTTTCTCAGCTGTTCCCATGAGTTCCTGAGCTATGGAACCTATAAAATTCGTGATATCCTTCAATGAGCTACTGAATACTTTATGACATTAGTCCTATTCAGTAGGCTGTCATAACTGTCAGTCTAACTCTCTGGCCTGGACCTGCCTGAGATCCAGTAGACTGACATGTCTGTCAGTCTAAACTCACAATGGACTGTGTGCTCTGAGACAAGAGTCCCAGCAGTCCCAATCAATAGCTATGGATTCTGAACTCTCAATTACATCAATAAAATATTATCTAATCTCCAATGTGTGATACTGCCTCAGTTTCTCCCTGAGTATTACAGATGATTTCCTGAAAAATAATGTATAAGCTCTTTTTTTCATCATGGTTTTCAGGAAGTTCAATAATCCTTAGATTGTCTCCCCTAGATCTATTTTCCAGGTCAGTTGTTTTCCCAAGTAAGCATTTTGCATTTTCTTCTATATTTTTTCATTTTTTTTTGTTTTTGCTTTACTGATTCTTGATGTCTCTTTGAGTCATTCATTTCCAATTGTTCAGTTATGCTTTTTAGTGAATTATTTTCTTCATTTTTTTAGTTCTTTTTATATTTGTCTAATTAAATTTGTAAATGAGTTCTTTTGTTCTATGAATTTTGTTTTCCATTTCACAAATTCTGTTTCTTAAGGAGATATATTCTTTTTTCCATTTCATAACTTCTGTTTTTCTTTTCACAAATTCACAAAGTTGTTTTCTTTTTCCACTTTGTCAAATCTATTTTTAAGGAGTTATATTGCTTTTTCCATTTCACTAATTCTAATTTTGTAATAAATTTTCTTTAGATAATTTCTGTTTCCTTTTCCAAACCATTTTGCAAAGTTCTCATTTCCTTTCCCAATTTTTTTTCTAGCTCTCTTTGAAGATCTTTTTTTTTAAATTACTTCTAGGAGAAGTTTGTGTGATGGGGGCCAATTTATATCCTTTTTGGGGCTTCAGCTGGAGACAACCTACCTTCTCCTCAGGGTTTGAAATCTGTTCTCTTTCACCATAAAAATTATCCATGGTCAGAGCTCCTTTTGTTTCTTTTTTTTTACTCATTTTTTTAAAAAGTTGAAATCTGCTTTTAGGGGAAGGGAGATTGTCCAAGTTTCCTCTACAAGAGCAGTGGTTGCACTGAGTCTGATTCACTCCTGGTGCTTGGTGGGCATGGCCAGGTACCATGAAATTGTGGTTTTTGTGCTTCATTATTTACCTTTTGTGCTTGTGTTGGATGTCTTGTAATTCATCTGCTTATCTAACTGGCTTGAAACCAGGGCAGAGTAGCCAGCACAGCTATAGATTCCTCCCTGTAGATTCGCCAGCACACCCCAGGACTCTGTGCTGCCTGCACTCCCCAGTGTTTATGCTCAGCCTGCTTGCACTTGGTCTGCCTCCCTCCATGCCCGATTGAAACAGACCTTTTCTGACCATCTTCAAAATTATCTTCTCCTGGCAATTTGTTACACTTCCAATATTTGTGGATCCTGCCAGTCCAGAACTAATTCAAAGACTGGATTTGGTAATTAGTCTGAAAGTTGTGAGACGAAATCAGAAGGAAATGTGTGCCCTTTCCACCATCTTGGCTCCACCCCTCAAGGATGCTTTTAATGTACTATTTGGACCTGCTCACTTTAGGAATTTGGTACTAGCCCAAATCTTGATCATGGCTGAGGAGTGAACTGGCGGAACTCCTGAAGATGGTCAAACAGTAGTCTGTTTATTCAAAATTTCCTCAGCCGTATGTACCCTAATGTACTTACATAACTATAGCTCACTGGGCATATCCTAACTACAGGATATTGTACATGTGGGAACACATGAACAATTTGCTATTGTGTGCAGATTTCTCTTTGCTACATTAATATAACTCTGCTTTAATTACAACACAGGTTGTCATACCCCCTGATTTCTCAGGACTACTGAGACATCCTTAGGAGGTATGGGGAGACAAACCAGACAGGTCAACAGGGTTCCTTTTACTGGACTAAAGGGTCTTATACCTCACCTAGGTTTCCCTACTATATGTGGCCCTCTATAATGCATCTATAAAGTATTCTCATAAAGTTTTTTTTTTGAGATGACAAGTTCAGCATGTGAGTTGACATATTCTCTATTTTGTCTGGAAGTTTTGGTAGTTAAAACAACCATACTTTTCTCCCAAGTTTTTGGTACATTCATTCATTTCATATAGCTTAAAAATAAACCTCATATTTCTTTCAAACTTTTTTAATACCTTTAGCATATTTTAAAGTATTTATTCTAATCCAACTATTTATCCTAATAGTAATTTTCATTATTGTATTGGGTGATACAAATTTAGTGACCAAATATGATGCATCCATTTGTAGATTGAGTGAATTTCACATTCATATAGCACATTTTATTCAGACTTCCTTTTAATTAACAAGCTTCCCCAGGAGTTCACTTTTTTCTGTAACCACACACACACAACTACAAATTTTTTGTACATAAAGGACCCTTAATATCTTACTTTGTTCTTTGTAAATAGGTCTAGCAATTGTACAATTAATGTTCCCAATGTTCAGATCTTCTCATTCTATGGCCTTAGTCAAAAAACTCTAGTGATTGCCTATAATCTTTAAGATTAAATATACAATTCTCATTTTGACTTAAAAAGTTCTTCACTTTCTCATCTTCTGATTTTCTAGGCTTCTTACATCTCATTCCCCCCAGATGTTCTATAATCCATTTATATTTTCCTCCATGATATTTCTCTCATAAGACAATTCATTTCTAGACTCTAGGTATTTTCAATGGGCTATTTCCAGTTCCTGGAATATTCTAACTTCTCATTTATACTTATAGCTTCCCAACCTTCTTTTTAATCCTAGGTACAAATTCCTGATCTCTTTTAATGCTAGAACCTTTCCTCTATTTATTATATCCATTTATACTTATATATATTTACTGGTACTTCATCTCCCTCAATTCACTGTGATCACCTAGAAAGAAGAAATAATTTATTTATTTGCTTATTCATTCATTCATTTGCTCATCTAGCCAACTATTCATTCAACTTATTTATTTGTTATTTATTTATTACCTTATTTGTTTGTTTGCTATTGCTTTCTTCACAGTATTGTGCTGGGATCATTTATTAAATGTTTAGCAACTGCTTAATGAATGTAGCTGTGTCAAAGAGCAAACAGTTTAGTAACATTTATATATAAATCTAAGTTGCTTTCTAGAATGGTTATAATGGTTCATGAGTCAGCCAGCACTACATTATCATGTCTATTTTCCCAAAGCCTTTCCAACATATATATATGCATATACATATGTGTATATGCATATACATATACATTTCACTATGCATATATGTATGTGTGTATAACCATCCTATAGGGTTGGGTTTCTTTTGTTTGTTTGTTTGTTTTTTGCTTTTTGCTGAGGCAGTTGGGGTTAAGTGACTTGCCCATGGTCACACAGCAAGGGAATGTTAAGTGTCTGAGACCAGATTTAAACTCAGGTCTTCCTGACTTCAGGGCTGGTATTCTATCCACTGCGCCACCTAGCTGCCCCCATCCTACAGTTTTTAAGGTACAGTACTACATCAGAATTAACTAATTAGCATTTTTCTAATTTATAATGATTTGGAGTATTTTTCATGTGTCTATAGAATTCCATGGTTTTTTCCCTTGGGAATTATTTGTTCATTGATTTAAACAATTTATCAATTTTGAAATGGGTATCCCATTCTTGGAATTCTCCCTCTCTTAAATTCTATCTTTTACAATTCCTGGATACTTTTAAATTTGAAATCATATACCACTTCTTCCAAGATCTTCCCCCTCAAATCCTCCAGTCCTTTCAGTGGCTAATTGCTTCCCTTGTCAGGCTACCTTCCATCTAACCTATGTTTATCTATTTTGTACATATTTATGCGTACCTTACCATGACCACTGAAATGTAACTTCCTTGAGGGAGTACTCTTACTTTATATTTAAATGACAGAAATATAGTAAGCATTTTTTATTTTTAAGTGACTGGTTGTAAGTTATTACTGTAAATATAATAGTTATCATCCAAGGTTCAACTGAGATACCAAATTCACTATGACATCTTCCTTAATACATTTCACAACACTTAGTTTCCCTCTGCACCCTGCCCACATGCACACATTTGTTAGAAATATACAATAGCCAAATCAAAAAGACTGAAATCCCTTCATTTTAAAAGACATGTCTTTATCCAATGAAGTAGTTCCATAGTTATTGATTCTTATATCAGTGTTCCATTCATCTGAATGTCACTAAGATCTCTAGCTCATTTTTTCTTTATCCATTCCTGACAGACTTTCTTGAACAACAAAACAGAGAAAGAAATCAGGCAGAATCTGTTCTAATATTTGTGAACAAATGTTATTTAAACATATTGTTTCCAAATTGACTTTTTTTTAAAATTTCATGGAACATCTTTATAGATATTAATTAAGTGAGGATACAGGAAAATCTGAAGAGATAATATCCCATAATAGTTCTAATTTTTAAGATTATTTTTTGGATCCAGAGCCTTGATAGTGAAGAAAAGGCAGGAACTCATTTAAGTTCTCCACAAACATCCTGCAAACAACTTCCAGTAATGTCTCATAATAAATTCTCCTGTAATGGCAGGACCAACAAAAGGACAGAGCGAAATAATTTTCAAGTCCAAGACAACATAGAAGGTCAAAAGGAAAAGATGTACCAGGGTAAGAGTGGAGTACAGTCCAGTGCAGTCTGTGCCCAGGCAAACCAGCAGTGGGATTTGTTGTTGGTGATGGTGGTGTTATTGTTTGTCCTCATTCTCTTAGAGGACCATAACATCAGGGAGATGATGCCATGACATGCAGGTGAGTTGGATTTAATTGGGGGAGGCTTTAGGGGCTATCAAATCAGTGACAGCAGTTAGTTTCTAGATTACTGAGTCCACAGAAGTTTAGGAGGATATTCCTTTGCTGACACCAGGGACAGGACTCTGTGGCATTCTCCATACTTGAATCTGGCTTGCCATCCTGAATTTCAGTCCCAGGATGAGGAGCATCACTAGCACACCACTGCTTATGGCTGATCATAGTCCAGACAGAAAAGATAGTTCGAGATTACTCATAGACCAAAGCACAGGACAGGAGAATAATAAACACACATTTCACTGGATCATAACACCTTGTAAAAACTGAAAACTTACAGGTCCTCAGAAATATTTCAAAAGCAAACACCCACCTGGAATTTTAGACAGTTTCTTCTCCACTACAGAAGTAGGCCCTTACTTTATTTAGCATAGAGTTAAAAGTCAACACATAGACTGGAAAAATGAGCAAACAGCAGGAAAAAAGATGCTGTAGAAAGATACTATGGTGACATAGAAGATAAAATAGAATCTCAGAAAAAGACAACAATGACAAAAGTGCTACATTCAAAACATCAAAGGAAAAAAAGTGAATTGGCCTCAGATTATGGTAAAGCTCAAAAAAAGAATTTTTAAAAATAATTAAGAAGGGTAGAGGAAAAATTGGGAAGAGAAATGAGAGTGATTCAAAAAAAATCATAACAAGAGAGTAAAGAGCTTGGTTGTAAAGGCAGCAAAAGTACTGCAGAAAATAACTTAAAAAGCAGAATAGGCCAAATGAAAAAAGAGGCACAAAAATTCACTAAAAAACATAATTCCTGAAAGGAAAGGATGTGGATCCAAGATGGCTAAGTAAAGACAGGAAGTTGTTCAAGCTCTTCCAGTGTCACTCAAAAAATTTGTGAAATAAAGTTTCTAAATAGAGACTGATGGAATGAAACCTCTCTCCAGTTCAAGATAGATTGGAAAGATTTCAGAAAAGATTAATCTCATTGGGGTACAAAGAGTGTTCACCTCAGCTCAGATTGGAAAAGCCAGTGAGAGAGTCTTAATAACAGCAAATCTGCAACTAACACACTCAGTCCTGTCTCAGTAGAGAAGCAGAGTAGCTGGGCAGCATCTAGTCCCAGCCCAGAAGGCAAACTCTGGAAAATGAGGCTGTTTCCTGAAAAGAGCAGACAAAGCTATGCCCTGCAAACACAAACAAAAACAAAGTCAAGGCTCAGATATGCACAAGAAGCTTGGAACAATGTCCCCCTTTACCTCAGGAGTAGAGTTCAACCATAAAAGTAAAAGAAGAAGAAGAAGAAGAAGAAGAAACATCAAAAGAAAAGGAAAGAAAATGAGCAAAAAATGAAAAAGAATATTGACCATAGAAAGCTACTATGGTGACAGGGCAGATCAAAACACCAACTAAAATAAGAACAAAATGTCCACAGAGGAAATACAAATGCTATATGAATTAAAATAATTCTGAAGTATACCTCACACCTCTCATGTTGGCTAAGATGACAGGAAAATTTAATGATAAATGGTGGTGTTTTCATTTGTTGTGATGGTTAAATTGATCTTGTTGCTTCAGATTCCTTACCATTCAAGTTTGTACTACACTTGGCTGCTAAAAGAATGTTTTAAATTATATCATATCACTTCCTTACTCAATAATCTCCATTTCTTCACCCATTGGTGAACCCCTATTATCAAATGTAAAAGTTGTTTGACTTTTAAAGACACTCCTAATTTAATAGTTTCCTAGATGAAGATCTAGAACACTAGATCATTCCAATTTTCTTAAACTGTACTTTTTTTGGGGTGGGTTACATTTTATTTTTTTATTTTTTTTATTAAAGCTTTTTATTTGTATAACATATATATGGGTAGTTCCCCAACATTGATCTTTACAAAGCTTTCCATTACAAATTTTACCCCCAGTCCCTTCCCCTCCCCTAGATGGCAGGAAGTCCACTACATGTTAATAATGTTGAAATGCTTGAGAAGTTATGCAAGAAAAATCCTATCTACAAGAAAAAAAAAGAATCAGAGAAAGGCAACACAATGCAAGCAAACGTCAATAGAGATCATGAAAATGTTACGTTGTGATCCATATTTCATTTCCCTCTCTCTGGGTGTATATGGTTTTCTTCAGTGAACAATTGAAACTGGTTTGAGACAATTCTTTATTGCAGAGAGCCATGTCCATCAGAATTGATCATCATGTAATACTGTTGTTGCTGTGTATGATGATCTCCTGGTTCTGCTCGTTTCACTCAGCATCAGTTCATGCAAGTCTCTCCAGGCCTCTCTGAAATCGTCCTGCTGGTCGTTCCTTACAGAGCAATAATATTTCATAACATTCATATACCATAATTTATTCAGCCACTCTCCAATTGATGGGCATCCCTTCAGTTTCCAGTTTCTAGCCACTACAAAAAGGGCTGCCACAAACATTCTTGCACAGGTGGGTCCCTTTCCCTGTTCTAAGATCTCTTTGGGATATAGGCCCAGTAGAAACACTGCTGGGTCAAAGGGTATGCACAGTTTGACAACTTTTTGAGCATAGCTCCAAATTGCTCTCCAGAATGGTTGGATCCATTCACAGTTCCACCAACAATGTATTAGTGTCCCAGTTTTCCCACATCCCCTCCAACATTCATCGTTATCTTTTCCTGTCATTTTAGCCAATCTGAAAATTGTCTGTTCATATCCCTTGACCACTTATCTATTGAAGAGTGGCTTGAATTCTTATATATATGAGACAATTCTCTATATTTAAATTGTACTCTTGATCATGTACCCTTTGCCTTTAGGATACTCTTCTGAATATAGGTGGAAAAGTCTCACATCCTCTATTTAAGAATAACATACATTTCAAATGTTTCTTAATTTCTCACTTGGCTGATGTCCTTTGGGTTTTCCTATTATGCCCCTACTTTTCAACTTGCTTTTATGTATTGCCTTCTTCCAATATTATATAAGCTCCTTGAGGGCAGGAACTATTTTTTGTTTTCTTTTTATCCCCAACACTTATCACACTATCACACTATTACATCATAGTCCATGATTAACAAATATGGTTGACTGAGACTCCATCTACCCTTTTATCTAGGCACATCAGTCTTCCTATTCAAATTCTCAATTCTATTCATTCTCATTGATTGTTCATTTTCCTGGAAAGTTTTCCCTGTTGCCTTTGCTTTCTGGCTATAAATCCTATCTTCTTCATGAGGCCCATTCTGATTTTACCATCATTATAATCTTTCCTTTGATAGTACTTCCAATTTATTATGAATATAATTTTCAGTGCCCTCATCTGAAGGTCCTCTCTAAATTTACCTTCCATCTTCTCCAAATTTTGCCTTTTGTGTATATAGTTGTTTGTATATTGTTTTCTCAGAAGATGAGTTCCCTTATGCCCAAAGAGCTATCAGACTGTGCATACCCATTGATCCAGATCTACCAGGCCTATATCCCAAAGAGATAATAATAAAGGGAAAAGGACCCACATGTGCAAAAATGTTGGTGGCATCCATTTTTATAGTAGCAAGGAACTGGAAATTGAGTGAATGACCATCAATTGGTGAATGACTTTATAAGTTATAGCATATAAATGTTAAGGAATATTATTGTTGTATAAGAAACAGTCAGCAGGATGATTTCAGAAAGACCTGGAGAGACTTACATGAACTGATGCTGAATGAAGTAAGTAGAAACAGGAGAACATTGTACACAGTAACAACAAGATTATACAATGAACAATTCTGATTATCAAGACTCTTTTCTTCAATGAAGTGATTGAGATCAATTCTAATAGACCTGTGATGGAGAGAGCCACCTGCATCCAGAGAGATAACTATGGGGACTGAATGTGGGTCACAGGATAATATTTTCTCCTTTAAGAAGCTCTGCATAATTTGTAATCCAGAGTTTCTTAATATGTGTCCTCTTTTCAAAGATTTTCCCTAGCTCATCCATAAAATATTCATAGGTCCCAGGATGTAAACCACTTCATTGAGAATCCCTCTTTGTTATCATTAATTGGGATATATTGCCTCATTTTATGCCTCACTTAATTTTGACAATCAGAAGACTGTGCATTTATCTTCAAAAGATGAAGACACATATGTGAAATATTTGGGACTATTCATGAAGAATTCTTGGAGAATGGAAAGGAATGAGACAAAAAGAAGGACAATTAAATTTGCCCTTCATCTTGACACCATGTACATATTCAAGTGTTCAACATTTGTGCTTTTCTACAAAGACTAATTTTAAAAAGACTGATTGGAGCTACTATTTCCTGTTCCTATAGCAAAATTATGTTTTTTCAGAAAGACTATCCTAAATTGAGTAATTCTTATGGAAGTCCCCTGGCTTTTAAATTGGGAAGAACATTATGCTAATAACCAGGAAGTGTTTTTTTAATCCTTTTTCCATGAAAAAGATAATGAAATTATATGAGTAGATAGATGGTACAGTAGATTAAAACACCAGGCCTGGATGAGGAAGACTCATTTTCATTAGTTCAAATCTGACCTCTGACATTTACTAGCTATGTGACTGGGTAAATAATTAACCCTATTTGTTTCAGTTTCTTTACCTTTAAAATGAGCAGGAGAAGAAGAAGGAAATAACCATTCCATTCCATTATCTCCACTAAGAAAACTCCTAATGTGATCATGAAAAATTGGGAACAACAAAATGACTGGACAAAAACAATTTCTATACCTATACAGAGAAGTATCTAACAATTCATTGATGTAATTTTTGATAAATAATGAAGCCTCATTTTAATATATCCTAACCAGCATTTTAAAATTTGCAAAGTATTTTGTAAGTTATATCTCATTTTATAGTTATAGCAACAATGGAAAATAGATGTCATTATCACCATTTTAGGTATGAGACAACTGGGACATTTAGCACTTAAACAACTTGCTGTCATATAGCTAGTAAATATTTGAGACCAGATTTGAACTCATATTTTCCTGACTGCTGAGCCAGTGCTCTATCAAGTGCAAAATCTCTACATCACAAATATTTTCTCCAAGTTTTGTGCTTCTCTGTCTTTTAACTCTAATTCTTATTGGGTTGACTGTTTTGTTTTTTCTTTATTTAAAACAAATTAATGGGGGTCATGCTGGGGGTGGAGCCATGGTGGCGGAGATCAGACAGGAGTCTCTGTAACCTCCTCTAACCTTCCCTCAAACCAACAACATATGAAGCCTCTAGACTGATTTTGAAGCAAAAAAATCCACAATATCTGGAGGACAACACAATTCTAGAAGAAGATACTCTGGAAGAACTTCAAAACAGGTCTGTTTTAATTGGGCAGGGGGGTGGTCTGCTGAACCCAGACTGCAGCACAGGAAGCTGGAGCAGGGAGCTGGAACAGGAGTCGGAACAGGAGTGGGAGCGTTGTGCTTTTCACACTCCTGGGAGTCTTCTGGGGGCCTCTTGGGCTAATCTGTCCTGATTGTGGGCAGGTGGTTTGGGGGGTCTGCCTTTTGTGGGGAGTAGATTGTGAACCACTGAACCCCTGATGAGCATGGGACCTAGCTACCATTACACAGCACCCTAGGGTGATCAATCAATCAACAGGACTGATCAGCACCAGAAATAATTCAATCAGTGGAGCTGCCAAGTACCTGACATAATTCAATCAGCAGAACTGCCCAGTACCTGAAATAACTCAATCAGCAGAACTGCCCCAGGGCAAATTAAAGCAGCTGTCCCACCTTTGCCTTAAACAGACCTCATACCTTTAAAAAAATGAATAAAAAACCAAAAAGAGCTCTCACCATAGTCAACTTTTATGGAGAGAGAGAAGAACAGACCTCAAATCCTGAGGCCCCTAAAGCTAAAGCAACTCCAGAAAAAGCCCCAAAGAGAGACATAAACTGGTCTCCATGTGACAAGGCTTTCTTTGAAGATTACATAAAGGATCTTAAAAGAGAGTTAGAAGAAACATGGGGAAACGAAATGAGATCACTGCAAAATAAAATAGAAAAAATGGAAAAAGAATGCAATGAACAAAAAAAATGTAATTGGTCAATTGCAAAAGGAACTAAAAACAGTAACTGAAGAAAATAAGACATTAAAAATTAGAATCGAACAATTGGAAATGAATGACTCATCAAGACTTCAAGAATCAGTTGAACAAAAACAAAAAAATGAAAAGATAGAGAAAAACATGAAATATCTCCTAGGAAAAACAACTGACCTGGAAAATAGGTCTAGGAGAGACAATCTAAGGATTATAGGGCTTCCTGAAAGCCATGATGAAAAAAAATAACTTAGACACTGTCTTCCAGGAAATCATAAAAGAAAACTGCTCTGATATCTTAGACCCAGAAGGCAAAATACTCCTTGAAACAATCCACTGATCTCCTCCTGAAAGAAACCCAAACATTAAGTCCCCCAGAAATATCGTGGCTAAATTCCAGAATTACCATACCAAGGAAAAGATATTACGAGAAGCCAGAAAGAAACAATTTAAATATCGGGGAGCCACAGTTAGGATCACACAGGACCTAGCAGCTTCTACTTTGAAGGATCGAAGGGCCTGGAATCAGATATTCCGAAGG
>JAJPUD010022085.1:0-16539 GCA_023553655.1 Myrmecobius fasciatus | reverse complement strand
GAGAGAGAGAGAGAGAGAGAGAGAGAGAGAGAGAGAGAGAGATTTACATAACAAAGTCTGACAATGGGCAAGTCACTTTAACCTTTCTAAACATCTGTTTCCAAATCTATAAAACAGGGATAAATCCTATATTATCTTTCTCAAAGAGTTTTGGTCACATTCAAATGACATGACACATGTAAAGCATTTTGGAAACTAAGAAGTGCTAGGAAATGTCAACTATTATTATTGTTAACTTTCTGCACTTCCATTTTCCCCTTTAAAAAGGGTAAAAATATTTGGACCACTTACTTCATGGGCTTCTTAAAAGGAAAGTGTTTTACATGTGGTAAGAAGCCCTCAAAATATGAATTGTTCTTATCATAGTTGTTTATGATCTGGATATTAAGAGACAAATGTAGAATCAAACCACTATCGTATGTTATGAGACACAGCAAAGTATATTCATCTTTAAGAGGAAAACTATTCCAATCAATCCTTTAAACCAGATTTAATCAAATCATTACTCTGAGGCTCCTAAGATGTCCTTACAATGTCCAAAATGTTTATTCTATTCTTTTGTCCCAAACTTTCCTTTTCTACCATTTAAATTCATATGTCCCCTGGGCCAAAAATGCTTGACATCGGGGAGAAATAGGGAAAGATCCTCTTCAACTACATGATGGAAAATTGATTTTGTCCAGTATCAGAGGCTAAACCCTGGAGCTTCTGTTTTGTCTTATATCTCATTGTCTCATGTTTTGTCTTTTGCTTATTTGTTTATTCAAATGTTTTGTAATAATTCATATTACAGCCTCATCTAAACATTGATCCAGGACAAACACTGAACCACTGAGATGTGGGATGCATAACTGAGTTTCTCTAGCATGTTAATATCCTGCCCCATCCCTCAAATGCCCTAGCATTATTGTCCTTCCCCACAATCCCTAATCATCAATCATCTACAAGATATATAGCATCTCATGCATATAAACATACACACAGAGAGACATAAAGACAGGTTGAATCACATGAGAGACTAGGCTATCAAAGTCAACACTTTTGCAGCCTCTCAATGGCTTTGAATGGTCAGCTCTGCTGACAAGTTCTTTTTTTCCTGATACTTACAAAGCAGGCGCCTAATAGATAATGAAGAGCTCCCTCCACAGGAGAATAGTCAATTGCTCTGTCTATTTAAAGCCAGTAAGACCTTGACCTTTCATGCTTTCAATAGCACAATCTCCCCCTCCTAAAGAAAACCCAGACCCAGAGTCTAGCCAGAGAGTCAACACTAAATAAAACCTCAGGCTTAAAAACATTGCCCAGACCCTTATCAAAAATTATATTCTTTGTAAAAGCCACAAAATATTTTAAGGAAGAGACTGGAACTGAGGTTGTTAGTGGCTCCTCCAGGCCTCTCCCCATGTTATTGATTATTCCTCTTAGCATACTGCCAAGATTGACTAAGACTTGTTGAATTGGATTGCATCCTTGTTGCTGGGTAGCTAAAAGATTTTCTTGAAAATTTGATTTCAGTACAAATAGTCTTCTGACTCGAATGTGCTCACAGTCTTCCTAGAAACTAAGGAAGGCAAGTCTTGTTTTCAATCAAGGAATATATCATTTAACTTTTTCTGGAAATTGGAAATGAAATAAAGAAGGAAAGATAGCACAAAGCAGAATAGCCAGACGAAGAATAGAATCCTGAATTCAGCACCGACACTGCTATTTCCCTTCTCTAATAGTGAAGCTTGGTATCCTGAGCTACTCAGTCAAATCTATAAGCCTATGTATTCATATATTGTTCTCGATGGTTTCATATGCAATGAAGTGATGAGATTTAGAGAAAAGAGTGCTTTCACTTGGGTCAGAAAGACCTGGACACAAATTCTATCTCTCATTTCTCTTAACCATGTTATCATAAATCAAATCATCTAACTTTGAGGTCATAAATTCCCCATCTATAAAATGGAGAAGATGCTGCTGCTGCTGCTGCTGCTGTTGCTGCTGCTGCTGCTGATGATGATGATGATGAGACTTGTGACACAGGAGTATGGTGAAGACCTAATAAGATAATATGGGCAAAATTTCTTATTAACCTTCCTATCTTACATAAATGTCAGCCATAATTATGTGATAGATTTTTAAGCTCCCTTCAGGGAAGGAATTTTAGAATATTCCCTTCTTCTCCTCTACTTTTCCCCAAACACTAAGTATTAGACCATAGGGAACTCACTCCATAAATATTAGTCCTCTTTAAGAGTTCACTGATAAGAAACCATGGACAGTTCCTGGTTCCCTTCATTGTTTATCCACTATTGAGATCAAGCCCTTTCAGACAAGTTTATGACTAGTAGCTTCCAGAATCATCCTCTGTCTCCTCCTTTAACAGGCTGCCATTCCTAATGTACAGCTTCAATTGGAATTGTTCCCACATCAAAAGAGTCATTCCTGAGAGACTAAAGAATACATGCTTCAATCCTCAGGTAGGCTCAAAACATAACTCCTCTATTAGTAATCTCTAAATATAAAATGACTGTAATTGGCCAAACAGCTATCCAGATTACATGTTGTGTCTGTCTTTTTAAAAGGGCAGGATAATTTCAGGACAATGATGCATCTGTAGCAGTGCAAGGTAAGGTAATGATATGGATAATCAAATATCATGCTTCAGATATAAGCTGATTGCCTGCAGTGGAAGAGGGCAGGAAGGGTCAGAAAAGATTATTTTTCTCCCCTCCCCCATACCCTACTCTCTATCTCAAAAGGCTGGAGAACATAGATCATGAAGATATTTTGCTTTTCCCTGAAGCAGCAAAAACTGTACTGTACTAGAAGAATAATACTTATAACCAAATAGGACAGTAGTCTGACCAGGGGAGGTAAATCTTTGGTTGGTTTCATTTCAGTCTTGGCTCACTCCCTGGAGACTTACTGGACTTTAGGTATGGTTCAGTATTTTGCAAGAAATTGAATGCTATATACAAGCTGAATTCAGATCATATCCATCTAATATGCACTTGTCATATCAGTGGGGGGGAGGAATCAAAACAGAAAAAAAATAAGGGTCAACCTTCTTAACTGCTTCATATAGACTTTTGCTTTCTTCTTTAAAGTACATTAGAGGATTGTTCTGTGATTTATCTAATCTCTCCTGTCAAGAGGAATTTAAAGACTTATGGTTTCTGCCTCAAGGCTAAGCCTTAATGTGTCTTTTTCCCCTGTTTTCCAGAACAGATCTATAATATTCTTTGGAAATGCAGTTTAAAAATTAACAAACACACAATTTATAACAATGATTTTAAAAATCAAGACAAAATGGGGAGTTAAAAGAGTCTTCAGTTAAAAATAATAGATTATAATCACATAATGATATAGTGATCTCATGCCTTGGATCCTTTCCCCTGTATCTTGAATTATCTCCCTCCTCACTACACATCTTGGACTCCTTATATTCCATTTATATAATTTTTTAAATTTACTTCTTCTCAATGTACCTATTGTCATCCCCTCTCCCTCAGTAGAATGAAAGCTGTTTGAGGACAGGGACAATTTTAGTTTTATCTCTGTATCCCCAGTGACTAGCATAGAGCCTGACATATTAGACTTTTAATAAATGCTTGTTGAATTGAATTAAATAGATACGTTTCATTTCCTAGAAAACCCTTAACTGGAGATACAGTCATAAGGGGAAAGGTGCCAATGCATTAACACTCTGAAAGAGACATTAAAAATGTCCCCTGGATTTCAGATTAAGCTGGCTATCCCCACCAAGTTCCCAAGCTTTTAACATGACACCAAGCTTGACACAGAAATTGCGTTGTTGAGTGTGTATCTGCATTGGAACAGATGTCAGCAGCAAGTTTAGTAGGAAATTGAATTACAGATGGAAAGAGCTTGGGAGCTGAAAGCATCTGTTATAGGAACCTGGATGGGAGAGAATACATTTGAAAAATGATACATCTCAACTAACTGGATTAAAGATTGCCCCCACAAATGATTTTCATTTTTGGTCACAATTAACCTAAACCTTTTTTTACATTGGCAATATAATATACATTATCCAAAACAAGCAAACAAACAAAAAAACTCCAGAATTTTGTCTGTTTTGGCAGTAGATTATCTATTTAAAATACCAGATTATTCCTAGTGATTTTCTTGGTAAAGGAATTTCCTCCAACAGAGCAAATCATAATCTGCCTGTAATTTAGTAGATAAGTCTTGAGAAGCCTTCTGATGCTAAAAGAAGTCATGATCTCTCTAAAGTCAACTAGCTACTAAAAGTTAGAATTAACATTTGAATTTAGGCTTTCCTGATTCCATCCCCAGCATTCAGTCCACTGGAGCATGCTATCTCTTATCCCTAAATAATCTACAAATATTCCACCATTCCAAGAAAAGGAAAAAAAAAGCAACACATTCTCTACAATATTTTGCATACTATCTGCTTTGCTTTGTTAACGTAGAAACCTTCTGAGTTTGTCTGCAAGAGTCCTTGGGTCATAATTTTTTTTCAGTGAATGTCCAAGGGGATCAACAGATTCTGACCCCATCATTTCAAAGGCTATGGTTTATCCTTTCATCCAACAGATAGATATATCATTAAATGATTCTCAGAGGATGCTTTATAGCACTAAATGAAATCATCCCTTGTGAATGGAACCTTTTAACGACAGAGGACATAGTTCACATCTCCCTTCTATACTAATGGTCAAGGCCAGACCTAAAGGAACCAGTGGTGGTTTGGGTTATATAGACACCTGTCTCCTAAAGAATTGACTTTAGACTCATTCTCATTTCAGGCAGGTCCAGATACAAGTTTCAGACAGTCATAATTTTTAGTCATCAGAAGCCTCAGCTTGATTCGGGTCCATAGTGATATGCTACCTCTTTAAGTAAAACTAAGAACTAACTAGTGAATATTAAAAAGAAAGATGGTAGGAGACTAGGTAGGTTCTAGTGCTAAGGCTCTGCCACTAACTCTGTGGCCACAGGATGATCTCCTGAGTTGTTAAAAGATTCAGTTCTGTTCACAAAGAATGATTTCATTTACCCCTCAGACAACATTTTTAACCTCTCCTACTTTTCTTAACTGAAAATGAGTAAGTTGGACTTGGTGACTCTTAAGCTTGCTTCTAACTCCAAATTTCTCTGATTCAAATCACCTTAAACATATAATAGAACTGCATTCCCTCATTCTGGAAAAAGATAAGGGATGCAATGGAAAGTATATGGGGTTTGAAGTCAGAAAACTTGAATTCAGATGTTTGCTCTGGAATTTACCACCTATCTAACCTTGGACCACTCACCTCACCTGTGTGTGCCTCAGTTTCCTCCTCTGTAAAATGAGGAGGTTGGATTAGATCACTCCCTAGTTCTAATCCTATGTTATCTATGACCCTTCCTTGTGACCAGTCAGATCAACCATGTAATACCATTTAAGTTCAGTATCAATATGTTCCCTAGAGATTTAACTAATGGCATAATCCATCCATCTTCTAGTCACATCTATAGAATGCTGCATCAAGGATGCTTTCTGACTTCCAAAGTGGGAAAGGGAACTGGAAGGATCATGCCGCAGAACAGAAAGGTAAACTACATTGTGAAAGGAGAGGGTAGGTTGCAAACTATGGAGGAGGGAAAGAAAAGGGAATAGCTAATTAAATGTGACTATGCAGATGGCTTTTTAAAACTCTTCCAAGGGAACAAACTGGAACCTGCAATGTGTAATGGAATCAATTGTCTGTGGAGAAAAAAAGATATTTCTTTTTATGAAGCTTTGGATGAACCCTCACTGCTGCTCCTTTGTCTTTCTGTGGGGAATTATCACTCAAAGCTGAGCTGAGGAGACAAACTCCTGAGGGCATGTTGCATTTAGCTATCCATGCCTGGACTACTAGACCACTACCTTTTCTCTAATCATGATGAATGCTTGCATTCTCGCACATCTGTCTAAAATCACGAGTGTGAGGCAATCACATCTGGAGTCTGGAGTAATTTTGTTCTCTAATTTAATTGCTGATTTCCCTGTTCTGAGGCTGACAAGAGAGCTGGGCTTTAGGAAATGAATGGATGGTCGGGATTTCATTCTATTACTAAACACTTCACAGAATCACAAAGTGTTAGAACTGGAAGGCCACTTAATACACAATCAAATCCAACCTTCTCATTTACAGACATGGAAACTAAGACCTCAAGAAGTTATAAAATTTCTCTTGGCAGTTAGTAATGGAACTAGAATCCAAGAGATGTAATTTACATCCTATGGAGAAAATGCAAAAGTAGTATAGGTTACTCAGCCAGAGTCATTTTCCATCCTCAGGGAGAGGGGATAGAGAGCCTGCCTCGGAGTCTAGAATACCTGAGTTCGAGAAAGGTCCCTGACACACTTTGGCAGTGTGACCCCGAGCAAATCAGTCAGTGCCTTAGGCAACTCTTTAAAATTTTAACTTGCTGAGCAGGTGCAGGCTGATCTGTTTCCTCATTAAGAGCTGCCTGAATCACTGAAATTTCCAAAGATTCAGTATTCTAATTCTTATTTCTTTATCTTCTTAAAACCACTTACATGTCTGAGCTCAGTCTGTACTACAGAAGTTTCCCCAAGTGCAGAGCAGCTTCCTTTTCTTTTAGTGCTTAGGAAAATGCCCTGCACATGGTAAATAATAAATAAATCGTGGTTCTGTTGAATTGAATTCTGCTTGAGATCATAGATTCACCAGGAAAATGTATCCACTCCCAATATTGAATTACTGACTCCCTTCTCATTTTCCTTACCTTCAAGCAACTTTTGTTATTCCCTCTCTTTATTGGTATATTCTTCTGTTTTTCTATCTTTCCTGGAGTCATTCATACTCAGTTTCTTTCCCTCCTCCCCCACCTTTCCCACAGCTATTCCCATCTGAAATTGTTTTCCCTCTATTACATCCTTCTTTTTTTCTTTTGGTTAAGCCCCTCTCTGTCTTCACCTAAGTCTCTTGTTTTCCCCCTCCTCCATCTTAGTGATTACTGTCCAATTTACTCATCTTGATTTCAAAACCTTCCTTGCCAACCTAACCATTCAAAGATTCTGAGGTCCAGGTCTAGTTTGTTCAGAGGTTCAACATAAAACTAGAAGAGATCAGTTTATTCATCTGAAAAATGGAATCATTCATACTTGTGATATTAAAAGACAAAATTTTGCAAATATAATTTAAAGGTTTTTAAGCACTTCTCAGACATGAATCTGAATGAAATGAAGTATAACTTGATATGTCATTTCTTCCTGGCAAAATCCTTTTATTCCTGCATGAAGCTTTCTCTGATCTCACGAAGTAAAAGTGTCTTCTCCGTCCTCCAAGTTTTCTAGTGAACTCTCTTTTGCTAGCTCATCTCTGTCTCTCTGCCCCCTCCCCTTGCCCCCATCACACTCTTTGTGTTGTGTTTAAACATATACATTTTGTATGTCTCCTGGTAGAAGGCTCGTTCAGGGCAGGCACTGTATTGCTTTTCACCTTTTCATTCCTAGCCCTTAGCACACATGCCCTGGAGCCTTTCACAAAGCAGATGTTTGTCAAATTGACTTTGTTATCCAACACCACAGAATTGCCTAGAAAATAAAATCAATGATTTGATATCTTCATCCTCCAGCAGGTTCACAAAGAACTTTGTGGTTTATCCCAGTGACGCACAGAAGAGGCTGGTAGATGGGAATAGAATGATATTTATGACTCCCTTTTACATGTGGAAAAGTTAAAGGGACAGCAAGGTTGAGCAACTCTCCTAAGATCTGTCACTCAGTAGCCAGCTGCAGTTGCCTCCCACTTTCTTGTACCATCCAACTGGATGACAAGCAGGGGGTCATGGGGGTCTTGGATATGAAGCTCACATGCCTTCCTCATTTCCACATGAGCAAACTTATGGGATTTTGATCCCCTTCAGTCACACTTTAGGTGGAGCATCCCCTCCTCCGACGTTCAAACAATCCACTTCTGACTACGTTTTTATGGCTCTACAACACAGTTTTTCCTCAAGTTTTATGGCATTTCATTAAAGCCGCCAGAAGGTGATACTGCCCCTTTTCTAGAAGTGAAATAAATTCAAGTTTTATCGCTTCTGGAAATGCGGGAGCAGCTGTCAGGACATTTGATGGATTTTCTCAATTACAGGACTTGTGGAGCATTTCATACTTACATCTGCACCAGAGTCTAATATAGCAGACACTGGGCCTTCCTCCTTCCTCTCTCTCTTTCTCTCTCCCTCTTTTATCTCTTGCATCTTTTCCCCGTAATGACCAATTTGTTGTTTTTCCTTTTATGTCTCCTTACTCTTCTTTTCAATCATGTGTTTTCTTTTTTTTGATGATTGGTTTATAGATGAGTTTTGTGAACTTTAAAAAATATATTTTGACATCTATATTTCAAAATAATTGGTTTCCTTTGTAATCCTGTGCGTTTTATTGTGTACATTTTAAAACATTATTCTGAGTTGTCTATAGGCTTTACCAGATTGCCAAAAGGAGCCATGTTTGGAGGGAAAAGGTTAAGACCCCCCCAGTTTAGGGAATAACCCTTCCTTCATCCCTTTCCCTACCCCAGGCATGCACAGAGAAAAAGAAATAGATTAAAATTTTAAAGCAAATCCATTTTACCCATTTGGGATTTTCCATTAATTTAAGGTACATCTGGCACATGCAGTATTTGTTAATGTAGAATGACATATGTTGAGCTGTTTCTTAATGGGATGGAGACTTCAGGTTGTGTTACTTTTTACACTAATAGGGCTATTTATAAATTTTTTTCTTCATTATCTACATGGAGAATATTAGTTTACAGAGACAACTTCTTTGACAGTTTGGGATTATGAAGCCATCCAGCCTGTGAACTTTTAATAAATATTAGATACTGAGGAATAGAATGAATCGTGCCCAAAAAGAGAATGAATAGACCAAAAGTAACTGTTATATTGTTTGTTTATTTCACTAATTTCAGTTTCTTTTTGTTCAGCATTTTCATCATCCAAGTGTTTGAAAGACAGTGTGGCTTAATGGATAAAAACCCTGCATCAGAATATGAGTATAACCTCTGTATGGTCATGAGCAAGTCACTTAATACCTCATTGCCCCAAGGCAACAATCCAAAATTACACATTACTGATAGTAGTTTAACATAGAAAAAGAAATGAGCTAAATTAGACCAAAACAAAATGAATTGTTATTAAATGCCTATTATATGCAAGGTACTGGGGAAAACACAAAAAATAATGACATCATTCCTTGTTTCATTATGGTCAAATATGTTGCAATCTGCGATCTCATCAAAATGGACATTCCCTCCAGTAACATCAATAATAATAGTTTCCATTTTATACTGAACTTTGAGGTTACAAAGTATTTCGCAGAAATCATCTCACTTAATCCTTTCAACTAAACTATGAAAAAAGTAGTACAAGTGTTATTCTACCCATTATAGTAATAAGAAAATTAAGAGTCAAGAACTATTATATCCTAATAAGACTGTGTAACCCCAGTAATCCCAGTCTCCACTTCCATCAATGAATAAAGAAAGTTTTATAATACTCTTTCAAAAAAGAAAAACCTGATTCTTGGATAAGCCACTTGTTCCTAATAGGATGCAAACTTTTTACAATAATGTTACTTTTATACACTAATAAAATTACTTATAAATTTCCCTCTTTATTATCAACATGGAGAATATTGGTTTACAGAGATAACTTCTTTGACCATTTGAGATTATGAAGCCATCCAGTCTGTGGACTTTTAATATATTAGAGATTGAGATATAGAATGAACCATACTCCCAAAAAAATGAATAGACCAAATGTAATTATTATACTGTTTGTTTATTTCATTGACTTCAATTTTTTTGTCCAGCAATTGCATGGGAAAAAGAAGACAATTTTTAGCTTTCAAATGTGACTGAGAGAAAACTTATTTTATGATACTAAAACATTAACAAACCAGCAAAAATATGTGACTTTTATTACCCTTGTTATTGTTGCTTGTTTTTTAAAGACCTCCAATGCAAGACATAGCATAAAAGATTCCTTTCCCAAGAGTTTGGCTCAAAAAACAAAAAATGATAAACATAACTGTTTTATCACTTTCTAAAAAAATTTTTACTAATTCATGCTCTATTTACTTAGAATTTAAAATAACTCAAACTGATTGAAGTTGATCTTTATTGTATTTAAGAGAAAGTTTTAAGTAGTTGAAAATTCAACACATCAAAACAGCTGCAATTTTACCAGGGTGGGTACTTCCATCTCCCCAGTGGAGAGCTTTGTAGTATTATACCTTCATGGCCAACATTTTAGTGATAAGCTTTTCAAAATCTACTGAATCTGATCTTTGGACAACAGATACACAACTTATTCATGGACTTGGACTTGAAGCTTTCCCAGATTGGCAAGGTCTGTCTGTATAAAAGCTCTATTAGCATAGTCTCAGAAAACCTGGACTAACCATTGTACCACAATGAAACATCTCAGTGCAACTTCAATGAATGAAGGAAAAAAGTGGAAGCAGACTTCAGAAAGAGTAATTAAGATAACAAACAAGTTTCGGTTTCATGGAATAGTTGGAAGAAAAGTATTTTGGAAACCTTCAAAAACAGCATAAATGTTTATCTGTATTATTATTATTATTATTATATCATTATAACAATCTTCTAGTATTTTAAGATCACCATTTACACAGGTTGATACAAAAGTCTTGGTACAGTTTTAAGCTATTATAGCCAAAACTTTTAGGCTTAAAAAAAAAAAGCTTAAAAGTGCACCAAGACTTTGGACTCAGTCTCTACACACAATCAATGTGCATAAATCACTCACAAATTTAAAACAAGTCTCCCAAGGACCTCTCCTAAGGAATACTTTGTTGACTTCAGGTTGCATGCTGGAAAACAATTAAACCATATTTTAATGTGTTTATAATTTAAACTTTTACTAATTCAAGCTAGTTCTCAGATTCATGAAAATTCATAAAATCTTTCTTAAGTATGCCATGTTTCTTTGGTTCAAACAAGATGGGTTCTTAATTCCAGGTAACATTTATATAATGCTTTATGGTTTGCAAAGCATTCTAACATTTACTATCTCATTTAATCTTCACAATAAGGTTATAAGTGGATTCTCATCTAGCAGAAGAGAAAACTGAGACTGAAAAGGTTTGAGGGGCTTAACCAGGATCACACAGCTAGTATTTAAATTTTGAACTCAGCTCTTTCTGTCAGTGAACTTGGGTCTATATTTTCTACATGTGGTTTATCCAAGCTCTCCATCTTTATGTCTTATCAGACTGGACAGGTAAATTCCAAGGAGAGGGTGAAATTTTTTAGGTCAAGATAAGAAGAGCAAAAATGCTTATCTAACAAGCATGTAGTAGATAATTTTGGCTTACAAAAAAAAATATATAGGAAAAGGATAAAATTATAATGAAGAAGCAAAGAGATTTAGAAAGTAATATTGATAAGGATTGGCAAATGTTAAGGGGATTGGCAATTAAGTTCTTTATAAGGAAATTATATTAAATTATTTTGAGGAAAGAAATAATCTGAATGGTCAGTCTTACTCTGTAAAATTATAAATATAATGTTTTTATATTCACTTTATTAATTCACATTCCACTAATTTGGAATTTGGAATGATTTGAAAAGGAACTAGATCAAAGTTTATTCTTTGCTACTGGAACTTCTCTGGTCAGGGACAAGGAACTAGGGGGTCAGAGATATTCCGCCTGGCTCCAGGAAAGCATGCATGAGTATGAAGTGGAAGAAAGATGCCTCTGAAGCAAAAGCTTTTGAAAGGAATACTGAACTTATCAGGAGAAGGAAGGAGGAAGTAAAGAGATGAAACAAGACATGATACACCATGATCCATAGACAGTTTTGGAGACATTGAGATTTCCCCTTCCTTAATTGCTGAGGTAGACTCTGAAGATTGATATAGTAGTCTTCACATTAACTCCAATACATTTCAAAGTTCTTACTGATCACTTTGGGACTCAACATGGTCATTTTTTTCTAATCCCTTGAAATAATTCCCAAGTGCAACAGGAAAAGTAGCACCAGATTCCCTATTTCTCAAAGTTCCTGGAGCAAGCAGCAACAATGATCCAGGCAACAAGATTAGACATCTTTCAATGTCACCTAATTGGAAAATTATTCAGCGACCACATTAAGCATCCCACAGTGGACATAGAGCTGACAATGGATCTTAGGGCCATGTTAGGTGCAAATGGATAAAATGCTGAATCCAGAGGCAAAAAGACCTAAGGTCAAATCCAACCTTAGACACTTACAAGCTTTGTGACTGGAAAAATAATTTAACCTCCATTTGTCTCAGTTTCCTCAACTGTAAATGGGAATAATAACAGGATCTATCTCCCAAGGTTGTTATGAAGATCAAATAAAATAATATTTATAAAGCCCTTGGCATGGTGCCTGTCACAGAGTGGGTTTTATGTAAATGTTTTTTCCCTTCTCCTTCCCTTCCCCCAAAGGACCAGGGCTAGGATGAATGTGCAATTTTCCATCCCCAAAAGTTGAGAAATAGTTTTATTTTGACCATAAATCATAAGATCATAGATTTAGAGCTGGAACAGACTTTAGAGGTCAAGCAATCCAACCCTCTCATTTTACATATAAAGAAACTGAGACACAAAGTAGATTAAGTAGAACTAGGATTCAAACCAGGTTATCTGCTTCCAAATCCAGTATTCTGTACATTACACTACACTTCCTCTACATTTGTGTGTTTTTTTATTTTATCTTTTTCATCTATTTTAGCAAACTATACTTTTGCCACTAGAATATAATGCCATGTAATGTATATGAAAAGTTTTAATGAGGAACTCCAACTAAGAACAGGAGCTCATATCATTAATTTGATAGAAACAGAAACAAGTTTTAAGATCCTCTAAGTAATTGGGGGTGCCACATGTGCATACCTAAATGGCTATTAAATTAAAGTAGGTACTTAATTGTTATTGATTAATTAATTAGTATCTAGGTATTTGCAATATCTACTTGCAAGAGATATAAAAATATAATATGTACAACATATAATGTAATAGATATACAATATAAATATCATATATGAAGTTTGTATAGTATATACATATAATACAATGCATAGTATAGAAATATAAGTATAATATATATAAATAATAAAAATACAAATCGCCAGGAAATTATGTTGGCTACTTTATGTGTGTATATATAGAATCTGTGTAGTATATAGAATAAACATGTTTCTCTATGTTCATTTTAGACACATGATAAATAAACATACATATTCATATGTACACACATACTTATATGTAAGCTTAACATTTTTAGGCTTACATGCATAGTCAACTTACTGAAGATTGATCCCCCTTGATTATTATAGTCCTATGTTAATAATACATCAAACTATCCACATGGGTTTGTTTCTGTTATCTCAGACCTCCTTGGCACATGAAAGTCACTGGAGAAACAAAGGTGAAAAATAGAGGAAAGCATTTCTGTCCTCAGGGAGCTTACATTCCACTGCTGGGTGTGCAACCAAATTAGTAAATTAGTAAATACAAGATAATTTAATTGATTTTCCTAAAGCCTAAATCTGACCACATCATCTGTCACTCCATAAACTCCAATGGCATTCGGTTACCTGGAGGATCTAATATAAAATATTCCATTCAGCATTTAATACCCTGAACAATCTGATCCCTTCCTACCTTTTCATTCTTTTGATACTTTACTCCCTTTGGGGCATTCTAAAATCTTGTGATATTGTTCTTCCTCCCAAAGAACACACAAATCTATTAAGTGCCTTTTCTCTGGCTGTTCCCCTTGCTCTCCCATATCATCTCTGTCTCCTAATTCTACTCTCTTCCTTCAATTCACTACTTAAATCCCACCTTCTATAGGAGAGTTTTGCTGGTCCCTCCTGTCCTTCCTTCTGAGATTATTCCCCATTCACACTATCTACATGTTGTTTAAACAGTTGTTTGCAGGTTTTCTTCTTCATTAGATTGTAAATTAGTTAAAGGCAAAAACTGTGTTGTTGCCTTTCTTTGAATCCCTAGCACTTAGTACAGAGCCTAGCACATAGTAAGTGCATAATAAATGTTTGTTGATTGATTGATTTAAGAAAAGTAAGTAAGCACTAAAAACTAGAGAGACTGGCAAAGTCTTCCAGTTAGATGCACTACCAGATTTGAACTTTGAAAGAAACTAAGTACTCTAAGAGGAAGAGATAAGAGATTGATCATTTAGGGAAAGACAAAAAGTATGGTTCTCCATAAAGCTCCTTGAGCAATGCTATGCGTGCATAGAGAGAAAATTCCTTCCTGACCCCAATAATAAAAAGCTTGATCCTGAACATAAGACTACATTACCCTTGCCCTGGCAGGCAGAGCTTACTGTTGCTCATAATATTTATCCAGCCTGAAATATAATCTAACTATGATAAATAATCTTCTCAATTCATAAGATAATAATTTACCCATCTTATTTTCTGTATTTTTATTCTAAGACTTCCTATAAAATATCTAACTTTGTTGTCAGCTTAATCTCTCTCTTAAAATAGGTACTTCCACAAGTCCGTTCCTTACCAAAAAAGGAAAAGTTTTCTATAATTTCATTCTTTCAAACTATAAGATTCCTATTTATTATTGGATAATTAACATTTTGTCAGAGGAGGCTGATAATATTTTTATGATATTGGAAATATTTTTATGTAGATAACCTAGGAGATTGATTGCTGGACCTCCTGGAGTTAGAAAGATATGAATTCAAACCTAGCCTCCAATACTTACTAGCTGTGTGAGCCTGAGCAAATAATTTAATCTCTTCCTGCCTCCATGTCTTCTTCTATAAAAAATAGGGAAAATAATAACACTACATCCCAAGATGATTATGAGGATAAAATTAAATAATATTGGTAAAGCATATTATTATTATTACTATTATTATTTAACAAAAATGAAAATGCAGTCTTTCAATTTTTTTAGTTTTTCAACAATGAACCAATAAAATTCAGTTAAAGTTTATAAACAAAGATATTGATAAGTCTCCATTCTACTCTATTTATTAAAATAGAGCATATTCCTCACATAGATCATAATATACATAGTACCATCTGTGGTAGCAAAAAAAATAAGCAAAATTTGTGCTCATTAATTAGAGAAAGACTGAACAAATTACAGTATCTGAATGTAATAGAATATATTTGCATAATAAGAAATGGTACACATGAAGAACTCACAGAAACATAAGATTTGTGTGAACTGATCCATTATGAAGTATGCAGATTCTGAAAAATAATATACACAATAATCATAATAATTTAAAAAAGGAAATTAATTAATTTGAATGGTGGTAATTACTTTGCCCTACTTTTAAGGCTGTTCTTTCTATTTAATGGAAAGGAAAGGAGACTAGAGGTATAGAATGTTGCATACATTGGCATATGGCATCATTTTGATGATTGGTTTTATTTATTTTGGGGTCTATATGGAAACAACTGTGATGTTAGAACAAAAGACATAAATGAGACATTTATCAAAGGAGATCATATTTCCTAATTCTGGAGAATAGACAACTATTCTTGAGACATAGTATTTAATTTGAAAACACAATATGTGTACATTAACACAGCAGGAACGTAATAAGTTTTTAGAATGAATAAAAAAATGAATTTTCAAATTTATTCTTCATTGCTAAGTAAACCTCTACTATCTCCTCTACTTTCTTGTTGTCCAACTTTTGTATGTTTCCTTAACGAGAGGACCTGCATATTTTCATAAAAAGAAATTCATCTCTATTCATGCTGTCATTCCATCATTTCCATGTAGTAAAGGAGACAGCCTGAAGAATTTTAAACCTTTTTTTTAAACATCCCCATGATAGATGAACATTCATTTCCGAGCACTCCCAATGGAGTCATTCTAATCCAGGGAGCTCCAGGGACTATTTCAAAGTGGTCTATATGAAATCATTTCTCAGACACTTCTCACTGTCATGTAGTCAACAGGCTGTATCAACCCACATGCAGTAATGAAAATGTCCTGTATTTATAGAAGCACTTCTCTGAGGTACATCCTTCAGGAGGAATACCCCAAAGAGTTCTGAGAATTGAAGGACATATTTTAAACATGTCTAACCTGTCTCTAAGTCCCTATAAAAATGGTTGAGATACCAAATTGTGCCTTTTCCCATTGCTTGGCTTTAAATTGAAATGGCAGAGCAGTTTGGTTTTACAGCTTTCTATGTCGTTCTGTCTTTTTGATATTACATGGGTGTAAAAAAAAAATAAATAAGCCACATTAAACATTATACCATACTGCTACTGGGTCTCAACAACTCCTTGCCTTCAAACACAAACGCTAAGTTATCAAATCACAAACAACACTTAAACAATGATCACTCCATCTCCAGAGGAATTGCATTTCTTATATATGTTTTTCCCTAGAAAATTACTGAGTAATCAAGATTTAGGAGGAAGTAGGATATCAAGAGGTTATAGAACAAAGTCTCAGTTTCTTCATCTGTAAAACAAAGAAATTAAATTGCAAAATTG
>JAJPUD010022084.1:0-22001 GCA_023553655.1 Myrmecobius fasciatus | reverse complement strand
AACTAGAAAAAGAACAAATTAAAAACCCTCAATTAAATACCAAATTGGAAATTCTAAAAGTAAAAGGAGAAATTAATAAAATTGAAAATAAGAAAACTATTGAATTAATAAATAAAACTAAGAGTTGGTTCTATGAAAAAACTAATAAAATAGATAAGCCTTTAGTTAATTTGATAAGAAAAAGGAAAGAGCAAAATCAAATTGTTAGTCTCAAGAATGATAAGGGAGAACTTTCCTCCAATGAAAAGGAAATTAGAGTAATAATTAGGAGTTACTTTGCCCAACTTTATGCCACTAAGTTTGATAATTTAAATGAAATGGAGGAATATCTACAAAAATATAGATTGCCCAGGTTAACAGAAGAGGATATAAATTATTTAAATAGCCCCATATCAGAAAAAGAAATAGAACAACCTATTAACCAACTCCCTAAGAAAAAATCTCCAGGGTCAGATGGATTTACATGTGAATTCTACCAAACATTCAAAGAACAATTAATTCCAATACTACACAAACTATTTGAGAACATAGGGACAGAAGGTGTACTGCCAGAATCCTTCTATGAGACCGATATGGTGCTGATAGCTAAACAAGGTAGGATGAAAACAGAGAAAGAAAACAATAGACCAATTTCCTTAATGAATATTGATGCAAAAATTTTAAATAAGATATTAGCAATGAGATTACAGAAAGTCATTCCTAGGATAGTACACTATGACCAAGTAGGATTTATACCAGGGATGTAGGGCTGGTTCCATATTAGGAAAACTATCAGCATAATTAATTATATTAATAATCAAACTAACAAAAACCATATGATTATCTCAATAGATGCAGAAAAAGCCTTTGATACAATCCAACACCATTTCCTATTAAAAACACTAGAGAGTATAGGAATAAATGGGCTTTTCCTTAAAATGATCAGTAGCATCTACTTAAAACCATCAGCAAGCATCATATGTAATGGAGACAAACTAGAACCATTTTCAATAAGATCAGGGCTGAAACAAAGCTGCTCACTGTCACCATTACTATTTAATATTGTATTAGAAATATTAGCTTTGGCAATAAGAGAAGAAAAAGAGATAAAATTAATCAGAGTAGGCAATGCAGAAACCAAATTATCACTCTTTGCAGATGACATGATGGTATACTTAGAGAATCCTAGAGACTCAACTAAAAAACTACTAGAAACAATTCACAACTTTAGCAAAGTGGCAGCATTCAAAATTAATCCACATAAATCATCAGCATTTTTATATATTACCAACAAAGTTCAGCAGCAAGAGATACAAAAAGAAATTCCATTCCAAATAGCAGATGATAGGATAAAATATTTGGGAATCTATCTGCCAAGGAAAAGTCAGAAACTATACGAACTAAATTACAAAACACTTTCCACACAAATAAAATCAGACCTAATCAATTGGAAAAATATTAAGTGCTCATGGGTAGGCAGAGCGAACATAATAAAAGTGACAATACTACCCAAACTAATCTACTTATTTAGTGACATACCAATCAAACTCCCAAGAAATTATTTTACAGATCTAGAAAAAATAGTAGCAAAGTTCATTTGGAAGAACAAAAGTTCAAGGATCTCAAGGGGATTAATGAGAAAAAAGGCAGATGAAGGTGGCCTTGCTGTACCATATCTAAAACTATATTATAAAGCAGCGGTCATCAAAACTGTTTGGTACTGGCTAAGAAATAGAGCAGTGGATCAGTGGCACAGGATAGGATATCAGGACAATGTAGGCAATAACCTTAACAATCTAGTATTCGATAAACCCAAAGACCCCAGCTTTTGGGATAAATACTCACTATTTGGCAAAAACTGCTGGGAAAATTGGAAACTAGTGTGGAAGAAATTAGGGCTTGACCCATACCTAACACCACATACCAAGATAAGATCTAAATGGGTTCATGATCTATATATAAAGAGGGACTTTGTAAGCAAGTTAGAGGAACGTAATATAGTTTATCTCTCAGACCTGTGGAGATGGAACAAATTTATGTCCAAAGAAGACCTGGAACTCCTAATTGAACACCAGATGGATAATTTTGATTATCTTAAGTTAAAAAGTTTCTGTACAAACAAAACAAATGCAGACAAGCTTAGGAGGGAAGCATCAAATTGGGAAATCATCTTTACATTTAATGGTTCTGATAAAGGCCTCATTTCTAAAATTTATAGAGAATTGTCTCATATATATAAGAATTCAAGCCACTCTTCAATAGATAAGTGGTCAAGGGATATGAACAGACAATTTTCAGATGATGAAATTAAAACCATCTCTAGTCATATGAAAAGTTGCTCCAAATCATTATTGATCAGAGAAATGCAAATTAAGACAACTCTGAGGTATCACTACACACCTGTCAGATTGGCTAAAATGACAGGAAAAGATAACGATGAATGTTGGAGGGGATGTGGGAAAACTGGGACACTGATACATTGTTGGTGGAATTGTGAACGGATCCAACCATTCTGGAGAGCAATTTGGAGCTATGCTCAAAAAGTTGTCAAAGTGTGCATACCCTTTGACCCAGCAGTGTTTCTACTGGGTCTATGTCCCAAAGAGATCTTAGAGGAGGGAAAGGGCCCCACATGTGCACGAATGTTTGTGGCAGCCCTTTTTGTAGTGGCTAGAAACTGGAAACTGAAGGGATGCCCATCAATTGGAGAGTGGCTGAATAAATTATGGTATATGAATGTTATGGAATATTATTGTTCTGTAAGAAACAACCAGCAGGACGATTTCAGAGAGGCCTGGAGAGACTTGCATGAACTGATGCTGAGTGAAACTAGCAGAATCAGGAGATCATCATACACAGCAAAAACAGTATTACATGATGATCAATTCTGATGGGCATGGCTCTCTGCCACAAAGAATTGTCTCAAACCAGTTCCAATTGTTCACTGAAGAAAAACATATACACCCAGAGAGAGGGAAATGAAATATGGTCCACAACGTAACATTTTCATGATCTCTATTGACATTTGCTTGCATTGTGTTGCCTTTCTCTGATTCTTTTTTTTTTCCTTGTAGATAGGTTTTTTCTTGCATAACTTCTCAAGCATTTCAACATTATTAACATGTAGTGGACTTCCTGCCATCTAGGGGAAGGGAGGGGACTGGGGGTAAAATTTGTAATGGAAAGCTTTGTAAAGATCAATATTGGGGAACTACCCATACATATGTTATACAAATAAAAAGCTTTAATAAAAAAAAATAAAAAATAAAAATAAAAAAATATATAAATAAATAAATAAATAAATGAATGAATGAATGAATGAATGAATGAATAAATAAATAAACAAACAAACAAACAAACAAACAAATAAACAAACAAACAAATAAATAAATAAATAAATAAATAAATGAATGAATAAATAAATGAATAAAAAAGAATTATCTGATTCCAGTCCCTTCGATCCTTTGGTGTGGAACCTGACAGATCCTGTGTAATTCTAATTACAGTTCCTTGATATTTGAACTGTTTTTTTTCTATCAGCTTGTAATATCTTTTCCTTGGTGCAATAGTCCTGAAATTTTGCCATGATTTTCCTTGTGGTTTTAATTTTGGGGTCTCTTTCAGGAGGTGATCAGTGAATTCTTTCAATGCCAACTTTGCCTTCTGATTCTAAAACATCAGGGCAATTCTCTTTCATGATTTCCTGGAAGATAGTATCAAGGTTCTGTTCTTCATCGTGGCTTTCATGGAGTGCAATAATCCTTAAATTGTCTCTCCTAGATCTGTTTTCCAATCAGTTGTTTTTCCTCGGAGATATTTCATATTTTCTTCTATTTTTTTCATTTTTTTTTGTTTGGCTGATTCTTAAAATCTTAGTGAGTCATTCATTTCAATTTGTTCAATTTTAATTTTTAAGATATTATTTCCTTCAGCTATCTTTTTTAGCTCCTTTTGTAACTGGCCAATTGAATTTTTTGGTTCATTGCATTATTTTTCCATTTTTCCAATTTTATTTTTCAGTGAATTGTTATCTTTTTCCAATTCACTATTTTTATTTTCTAGTGTGTTGGTGACTTTTTCCAATTTACCAATTTTGTTTTTCAGTGAACTGTTGTTTTTTTTCCAATTCACTATTTTCATTTTCTTGTAATTTGGTGACTTTTTCCAATTCACTATTTTTATTTTCCAGTGAGTTGGTGACTTTTTCCAATTCACCAATTTTGTTTTTCAGTGAATTGTTGTCTTTTACCAATTCACTATTTTTATTTTCCAGTGAGTTGGCAACTTTTTCCATTTCACCAGACTTATTTTCCAGTTTTTCACATCTCTGTTGCAGGGTGATATTTCCTTCTTGCACTGCTCTCAGTTTATTTCCCTAATCTTCTTTTAGTTCTCTTTTGAGATTCTTTATGCAATCTTCCAGGTAAGCCTTCTGAAAGGGAGACCAGCTTAAGTCCACCTTTGTGGCTTTATCTGGGATTGTTTTCAGAATCTTAGGATCTGTGGACTTCTCTAGTTTCTCTCTGTAAAAGCTGTCTATGGTGAGAGTTCTCTTCTTCTTGCTCATGATTTTCAGCTGAGGTATGTCACAAGCAGGGAATTCTGCAGCAGCAGCAGCAATTTCAATTTGCCCTGGGGCAATTTGCCAAGTTGACTTCTGGTCTGGGGCTGATCTCACTAGATCTGCACTGGGACCACACTTTCACCTGCTCTCAATCCACCCTTTATCATAGTAGACTTGCCAAAGCACCTGCCTGCAATCAGAGCAAAGTGGCCCAAGCGTCTTCATGGCAGCCTAAAATCTTCTGGTCCTTCCCAGCACCGGATTTGCACCCCGGCTGTGCACTGGTGTCTGAGTGCTGGGAGCTGCTCAATCTCCTGCCCATCTAAAACTGACCTCAGGAGTTCTTTCAAAGTAAATATTTGATAGAAGTGTGTTGTAGTCCAAGTGTTTGGTGGAGCCCTCACTCCAGAACCAATTCAGAGGCTCAATTTGTCTGGGTCTGAGGGAAGGTGTCAGGAGCTCACAGAGGATGCTGTCTGCAGTTTGCCATCATGGCTCCGCCCCCCCTTCCCCCCTCCCCAAGCTTGGCTATACACAGACAAAAGAGAAGGAAGAATCTGAAAGTTTCAAGTTGTTTCATTCATTTAACCAGATTTTATTAGCTAACTCAATAACCATATGATCTCAGCCAACTCACTTCCATTATCTGACTTCCATTTGGTGAGGCAAATTTGCCCATGATAAAATAGCTAATGAGGGATAAATCTAGGATTTGAACCTAGCACTCCTGGTTCAAAATCCAGTTTTCACCACCCTGATGAAATTGAGTCTGAAATTCATAAGAGAAGTTATAGGAAGCATCTGTGAATTCATAGATACTTAGAATCAGAAGAGCTAGTCCCATGACTGGAATTAATTATGAGTTTTTAAAGGCAAAAGATTGCTCAGAGGATCTCTTTAACTCTGATACTGCTGATAGGAAAATTTCATATTGCACTTCTGTTCCTAGATAAGAAGGGCTTGACTTATACTGAGATTGATATCATTATAGAGAGGTAGTATGTTTATTAGATAGAATTTAGTGTTTAATAGCAGAAAAACCTGGGTTCAAAATACAAGCCTTAAAACTTAGTATATCACCAAATCTGGCAGCTCACCTGACTTCTTTATGCTTCAAGCAATTCTTTATCTATTAAATTATAGATACTTTGCAATTTTGTCTTTATGTTGGGAGTTTCCAATACATTAAATGATGTCTATTTCTTAGATTTAGTCTGTGTGGATGGAGAAGCTCTCAACTCATTTTGTATACTTCTTAATGCAATAAGTAACCAAATAATTTTGTATTTTAGTTAAAGAGGTGGGTTTCAGCTCTTGATCCCAGGATAGAGCTTAAATTCCATAGACTCAGGTAAACTCTCTGCCCTAGAAAAAACTGAACACTGCCATGCCTCTCAACTCAACATAAAATACAAACATACCACTAAATAAAAGCCATCCAAAAATAAAGTGAGTCATCTGGAATAGTGAAAGAGGTCAGGGGAAGAAAAAAAAATGAGTCCATTGTTTTGAAAGGTGTTCAAATGCTCAAAATAAGTGGTCATTTTCCCAGACTGTTGTAGATAGATATTACTTATCATGCTTTAGGTAAAAGTTGGATAAGATGATCTTTGGAATCCCTTAAAAACTGAGACTGTTAGCTTATATGGAAAAATTATGTGAAAAAGTATTTTGCCTTGAGGTTTAGGAGGAACAAAAATTGTACCATAAAATTTCTAACTAGATTACCAAAAAAAATTCAAAACAAAACAAAACAAAGAGACATTCATAGATAGAAAATTTAGAGTTCAAATGGAATTGACTTCCAATTCAGTCACTAACTGTGTAATTTGAGCCAACTCACTTGAACATTTTGAACCTCAATTTTCCTATCTGTAAAATAGTGATAATAATCCCTGTGCTACCTGCCTCATCATGTCGTTATTATTAAATGAGTGTGTATAAAAACACTTTGTTTCTGTGAAGTACCATGGGAATGTAAGCTCTTATTCTGCACAGACTAAAAATGAACCAACCTTTTCAGTCTGCTAATGTCCTACTTCATCATTGTTCATTTACTTGTGAAATATTGCTATAAAGAAAACATTCTGCGAAGGCTAGAGCATAGGATGAAGACGCCATGAAGAAATAGAGCTTACCCTGGGCAAAGTGGCTGTCTTCATTCTGTTTCTCCTCTAGGAATTTGGATGCTATACCACTTGGTGCATATATGTTTAGTATTGATACCACTTCATTGTCTATGGTACCCTTTAGTAAAATATAGTTTCCTTCCTTATCTCTTTGAATTAGATCTATTTTTGCTTTTACTTGATCTGAGATAAGGATTGCTACCCCTGCTTTTTTTGTTCACTTGAATCTTAAAAGATTCTGCTCCAGCCCTTTACCTTCACTCTGTATGTATCTCTATGTTTTAGATGTGTTTCTTGTAAACAACATATTGTAGGATTCTGGCTTTTAATCCAGTCTGCTATCCGTTTCCATTTTATGGGAGAGTTCATTCCATTCACATTCACAGTTAAAATAACTATATCTATATTTCCTGGCATCTTATTTACCCAGAGTTATGATTTTCTCTTCCTTTCCCCTTTCTCCCTTCCCCCCTCCTCAGTATTTTATTTTTGATGACCACCTCCCTCTAACAGTCCTCCGCCCTTTAGAACCCTTCCTTCTTTTTTACATCTTTCCCCTAATCCTTCTATTACTCTATCCCTTTCTTTTCCTCCTTTCCCTCCTACTTTCCTATAAGGAGGGTAAAGTTTTTCTTTGAAGTCAAATGTGTCTGATATACTTTCTTAGAGCCCAATCTAATGAGAGTAAGGTTTACACAAAACTCATCGCCCTCCCTTCTTTCCCTCAATTATACTAGAATTTCTATGTCTCTTCATGAGATTTTGCCTTATTTTATCTCCTTTTTTTTACTTTATTTTGCCTCCTCTCCCCTTTTTTTCAGTATGATATCCCTTCCACCTCTAATTTCTTTTCTATTATTATCAGAATAAAATCAAATTACACCCTCATTCTTTGAGTATACCCATAGTAGAAATATAGTTCTCAAGAGTTCTTTCCTTTTTACCTTTTTATGCTTCTTTTGAGTTCTGTGTTTGGAGGTCAAAATTTTTGTTCAGATCTGGTCTTTTTATTAGAAATAGGTGAAATTCTCCTGTATCATTGAATGACCATCTTCTTCCCTGGAAGATAATGCTCATTCTAGCTGGATAACTTATTCTTGGCTGTAGTCCAAGTTCTTTTGCCTTTTGGAATATCTGATTCCAAGCCCTTCGATCCTTTAATGTGGAAGCTGACAGATCTTGTGTAATTCTAATTACAGTTCCTCGGTATTTGAACTGTTTTTTTCTAGCTGTTTGCAATATCCTTTCCTTGGTGCGATAGTCCTGAAATTTGTCCACGATACCACTTGGGGTTTCAATTTTGGGGTGTCTTTCAGGAGGTGATCAGTGAATTCTTTCAATGCCAAGTTTGCCTTCTGATTCTAAAACATCAGGGCAATTTTTTTCATGATTTCCTGGAAGATAGCATCAAGGTTCTTTTTTTTCATAATGGCTTTCAGGGAGTCTGATAATCCTTAGATTGTCTCTCCTGGATCTGTTTTCCAAGTCAGTTGTTTTTTCCAGGAGATATTTCATATTTTCTTCTTTTTTTCATTTTTTTTGTTTTTGTTTAACTGATTGTTGAAGTCTTATCGAGTCATTTACTTCCATTTGTTCAATTTTAATTTTTAAAGTATTATTTCCTTCTTTTGTCTTTTTTAGTTACTTTTGTAACTGGCCAATTGAATTTCTAGATTCAATGCATTCTTTTTCCATTTTGCCAATTTTGTTTTTCAGTGAATTGTTGTCTTTTTCCAATTCACCATTTTTATTTTCCAGTGAATTGATGATTTTTTCCAATTCAACATTTTTATTTTCCAATGAATTGGTGATTTTTTCCAATTCACCAATTTTGTTTTTCAGTGAATTGTTTCCTTTTTCCAATTCACCAGTCTTTTTTTCCATTTTTTCACATCTCTGTTGCAGGGCATTATTTTCTTCTTGCATTAATCTCAATTCGTTTCCCAGTTTTTCTTCTAGTTCCCTTTTGAGATTCTTTATGCAATCTTCCAGGTGAGCCTTTTGAAAGGGGGACCAGCTCATGTCTGCCTTTGTGGCTTCCTTTGGGATTTCTTTCAGAACCTCAGGATCTGAGGTCTGCCCTTCTTTCTCTCCATAAAAGCTGTCTGTGGTGAGAGCTCTCTTCTGCTTCTTGCTCATGTTTTTGAGCTGAGGTCTGAAACAAGCACCAGACCTGTAGACATTTTAATTTGCCCTGGGGCAGTTCGCAGAGTTGCCTTCCGAGTGTGGGTTTGGTCAGGCTAGATCCCCACTAGGACCACACTTTCAGCTGCTCTCAATCCATCCTTTACCAAAGGCAGATCTGCCAAAACATCTGCCTGCAAGCAGAGCAAAGTGGCTCTGTCCCAGCCCCATCTTCTGCCCTGGACGCACTGGTGGCAAGCGACCGATCCCTTGCCTGTCTGAAACTGACCTTCTCCAGAGTTTTTTCAAAGTAAATTGTTGATAGAAGTTCGTTGTACTCCAAGTGTTTGATGGAGCCCTCACTCCTAAACCAGTTTGGAGGCTTAATTTGTCTGGGTCTGAGGGAAGGTCTCAGGAGCTCACAGAGAATGATGTCTGCAGTTCATCATCTTGGCTCCCTGTCTTCATTCTGTTAGCAGTAACCTAAACTGAAGAAGCTTCAATTTACCTTCAGATTTTAATCAAGCTCAAGTCCCATCTCAATTTTTTAACAAAGGCACCATCAATGGTGAAGGCAGGGGGCTTAGTCACTTATCATCACCTAGCATTCATTAATAACCCAAATAGGCACAGCTTTATGCTGACCATCACTTTCAGGGAATTGATGCTTTTGAGTAAAATGGGAAATTAAGTTTATTTGGTGCCACAAATCATTCTGATCATATAGTGGAAGGAAAAAGAACTTCAGAAAGAAAAGTATTTGGTAGAAGCAGCTCCTCTTGTTTTTTTTTTTTTTCTTATCAATTCTCTCTTGCATGCGGTAGTAGAAAAAAACATTGATTTTGGAGTCCAGATATGAAGGTTTAAGTCCCATATTTAAGTCATGGCTCTCACATATAGCTGTTTTCCTCCTACCTGCCAGTGCTGAGTGTTCTGGCTCTCAAAATTACCAAGTATTTATTCTGCCTATTTTTATATGAATAACGTCTTCCCAAATAGAATATAAACTCTTGTAAGAGAGCATTGTTTCCTTTTCATATCTCCAGCCTCTAGCACAGCACTCAGCATACAATAAATAATACTTCTTGATTGGATAAGGCTAGCAATTTATGACTTTGTGAAAGAAATTTTGCCTCTCCAGAGTTAATTTTCTTCATTTTTAGAAGGGATTCTTAAACTTTTTTTCTACTCACAAACTTTTTCCTTTTTTTAAGCTTTTTGTTTTCAAAACATATGCATAGTTTTCAACATTCATTCTTGCAAAATCCTGTGTTCCATTTTTTTCTCCCTCAGATGGCATGCAATTTAATATATGTTAAATATGTTCAATTCTTCTACACATATTTCCACAATTATCATGCTGCACAAGAAAAATCAGATCAAAATGAAAAAAGATAAAGAAAACAAAATGCAAGCAAACAACAACAAAAAGTGAAAATATTATGAAAGTTATACTTTCACTATCACTATAGCATATGAATACTGTGAAGAGAAAAAAAAGAAAGAAAGAAGGTAAGGAGGAAGGAGGGGAGGGAAGAAGGGAGGGAAAAAGGAAGAAAGGGAAGGAGGAAGAAAAAAAGAAGGAAGGAAGGGAGGAAGGGAGAAAAGAAAGAAGGGAGGAAGGGAATAATACTGTCCAGCTCTGCAAAGAAAAAATAGAAAACAATAAGAAGGAAGTAAGGCAAAAATGTGGGCAGAACAGAATCAATAAAAGGGAAAGGATTTCAGTGCCTAAAGGATAAAGGACTGAAGACCCTATTGTAATAAGTTCTTTGTATGAATCTGAGCCCAATCCCTGTAGTCCTTAACACTTCAGAATATGAGTAAAGAGCTGTGGAGAAAATAGGAATGCTGAAAGAATAAGAAGGAAAATCAAGTAAGGAACTATCAATACTCAAGAGAAAGAATCAAAGTCCAGAAGCCCAAAGCAGAAAATCTGAGGATACATCAGATTCACAAATACATAAACCAGCAAAAAGGCTCCTAAAGGTATAAGAATGGATGGGAAAAAAAACTTGAAAGGGCCAGAAAATCGTGAACATATATTGTATTATAAAGAAAAATGGATGAAAAATTCTCTCAATAAGAAATATAATTTAAAATATTCAGAAATTATGGAACAATAGATTTTGTTGTCTAGACATGTCTTACTCTTAGTGACCTAATGTGAGGTTTTCTTGGCAAAGATACTGGAAGGATTTGCCATTTCCTTCTCTAGTTCATTTTACAGATGAGGAAATTGAGGCAAACAGGATTAAATGACTTGCCTGTCTAGTAAATCTCTGAAGCCAGATTTGAATTCAGGACTTTCTTCCTAACTCCACATTTGATGTTTTATTTACTTTAATAATAGTAAGAAACTTTGAAGTAATTGAAAAAAAATAAACCTTTAAAGAAGGATATTAGAAACAACATTGTCTGAAATCAGAATATCATAATGAAGTAATTAATACAAGAAAATTGTCCAAAACTTTTGAATTTATCCTTTTTATTTGTATCTCCAGTACTTATCATAGTTTATAACATAAAATAAGAGTTTAATAAATGTTTTTATTGATCTATTCATTTTACAAATAAGAAAATACTAATCAATTTTATCTCTAAAGGAAAACCAATGCTAAATTTATGTTTTATTATTCAAGTTTTAACAATTAGCCCTCCTAGATATTAAAGTTTAAACTTCAATAACAAAATATAATTCTTAGAAAGAACCAGCAGAAAGACCTATATCTAGTTCAAGTGCCTCAGTATCACTTTAGATTAATAAAGAATTAAAGAAAAAAAGAATGCAATGATATATTCCAAATTGTTGGAGAGCTCAAAAATCCCACCCAAAATAACACAACCTGAAAAGTTGAGCCTATTTATTAAGGAAAAAAGAGAGTCATATGAGCTATTCCTGAAGGGGGGGGGGATAAGTATTCAGAATATTCAACTTGGAAACACCTCAAGAAGAGAACAAAGAATAGTAAATAATGTAATTGCTCCAGAAGCGACTGAATAATTAAATAAATTCTCTCATATTTATAGATAATTTTAATTTGTGGGTAATTAATTTATATGTAATTTGGGGTGGATAAAAGAAAGAACAAAGGATTGGACTGTTGAGGGACAAAAATAAGCTAAAGGACTAATGAATCAGAAGAAAAGGAAGAAGTGAATTAGTATTCCATTGATTGTATTCTTCAATTCCTCTAAGAAAATTGTGGTATTTTTGTGAAAGATACAATAGAGTGTGAATTGCACAAATAGAAAACAGGGAGATAAGAAACAGAAAGCTAGGTGATGTACAGACCATAAGTGAACAAGGAAACTTTGTTAATTACTTCTTCTCTAAAAAAAGAAAAGAATAGGTAGGGAAATGAAAAATATCCAGGGGAGGCATTGTTTTGAAGATGGTAGGGAAAATCACAGTGGACCACAAAAATAAAAGGGGAAGAGTTCTACCAAAGAACATTTCTACATTGGAATCATGTGCCTATGGTAAATCACAATTATAATGAGTTTTGTCTAGGGAAATCTGTAATTGAGGCAACTTTCTCTGAGAAAGAATTGAATATCCCTGGTCTGTCTCTTTCCCTGGGAGAAAGAAGATGAATCCTAAAGCACAGCCAGTATTTTTAGTTAGGGTGTTAGGGGATATATTGAACCTGATATAAGAAAATCTGGCCTTGTAATCAAAGGATCCTATATTCGCAGTTGTAAAGGATCTTGGAGACCATCAATTTAACACTCTAATTTTTCAGATAGGAAAATTGAGATTCAGAAAGGTTAAATAATTTAACACGTCACTTAGGAAATAAGCAGCAAACTAAGTTTGAAAAATAATCACAGCAAGGTCAGAAACAGTGAGTTATCATAGTAAAGGCAAAGAATGGACTAGAGTCTCAAGTATTGGAACATAAAGGGATAAAATAATTTCTGATGAAGGTGTGTTCAATTAAAAGGAAGGTTTCTATTCAACATGTCTTCTTTCATGACTGAGGTAAAGCAGAAAAGGGGACACTTGCAATGCAATAAATACAGTACGACAATACTACAAATGCAATAACATAAATGGAATAAAAGTGGGACTTAATATTTAGTACTATAGAAGCACAACTTTCATTAGGAAGAGAGAAAATTGAAAAGCAACAAATAAGGAAATTACCTGTGTCATGTGGAATAAAAATGGCATTCATAATTGAACAAAGGAGAAAAGAAATAAGACAGAGCAAAAGGATATTACTTAGGAGGTGAGAAGACAATAAGGGAAAAGTTCGTGAGAAGCACCTGGCAAAGGGAGGATGACCAAGACAAAAAAAATTAGGAAGAAATGCAAAATTATTTCAAAAATAAGTTAAATATTTAAATAAAATCAAGGAACTTTGAATAGAATGGACAAATGGGAATGAGGATGGTGAGAGATGAGGCAGAGTCTGGAGAAGGACTAACATACATGTTGTATAAGCAAAATTAATCAGAGAGGCATAGTGATGGCTTAAAATAGAAAGAAGATAAAAAGCAATATAAAATAGAAAGAACACAAGCCTAAAATATAGTCTGAAATGTGAATGTATCATGCAAGCTAATAAAAAGAGAATATTTTACTTAAAAACTCAAAAACTGATAAATTGCTATATATAAGAAAGTTAAAAAAGGATATGAATGGCAATTCTGATTTCAGACAAAGTAATGGCAAAATTAGATCTAATTAAAAGAAATAATCAGAGAAATTTCATCATGCTAAAAGGCATCATAGACAATGGAGCAATGCCAAGACTAAATGTATATGCAACAAATAGCATAGCATCCTAATTCTTGGCAGAAAAGTCAAATGAATTATAGGAGAAAATAGAAAGTAAATCTATAATACGGAGGGATGTTGATTTTCTCATCTCAACAAAGTTGTATAAATCCAGCCATAAAAATGAATAAGGAAATTAGAGAGATAAAGGAATTTTAGAAAAGTTAAGTAGGTCTCTAGATAAAATTGAATGGGAAGAGAAATTACTTTTAATAAAGACACATGGAAGAATAGAGTAAAAGTTAATTGGAAGCTAAATAATCTATTCTTAAAGAATGAGTGGATCAAAGAATAAGTCATAGAAACAATCAATAATTTTATTAAAGTTAATGACAACAAAGAGACTGCATGTTCAAAATTTGTAGAATGCAGCCAAAGGAAGTACTTAGGGGGATATTTATATCCCTAAATACATAAATTAATGAAAGAAAGAACTATCAATAAATTGGACATATAACTTAAAATGACTAGAAAAAGAACAAACTAAAATTCTCCACTAACCCACCCAGTTTGAAATTTGAAAAATGCAAATGAGAAATGTATTACATTTACAATTTTTTAAAAAGGTAATAAATAAAATTAGGAACTTGTTTTGTTTAAAATATGGTAAAAGCAAGATATTAGTAAATTTTATTAAAAAATAAATTACTGACATCAAAGATGAAAACAATAAATGCAGCACTATATAAGACTATATTAAGCTAAACACTGAGTGTTCCTAGGTCCAGTTCTATGCCAGTAATACTGCCAATCTAAGTGAAAGGAGGGAATATTTACAAAACCATAAATGGCTCAGATTAAAAGAATAGGAAACATAATATTTAAATAACCCAATATCAGAAAAAAAAGAACATCTTTAATAAGCTCCCCAGAAAAAATTCCCAGGATCAAATTGACTTACAAGTGAATTCTACCAAGCATATAGAGAATAATTATTTCTAATACTATATAAACTATTTGAAAAAAAATGGTAAAGAAGTTCTACCAAATTCTGCTTATGACACAAATATGGTTTTGATACCTAAATCAGGAAAAGCCAAAACAGAAAAAAGAAATTATAGATTAACTCCCCTAATGAATAGTGAATCAAAAAATGAAATGTAAATAAACAACGAGCATGATGTAACAGCAATATAACACAAAGATTGTGCATTGCATCAAAGTGAGATTTATACTAGGAATGTAGGGCTGGTTCAGCATTAGGAAAACCATCAGCATAATTGACCACATCAATGGATGGAGAAAAAGCTTTTGACAAAATAAACAACCATTACAATTAAAAATACTAAAAAGCATAGGAATAAATTTTCCTAAAATGCTTAGTAGTATCTAACCAAAACTAAGTGCAAGCATTATCTGTACTAAGAAAAATCTAACAGCCTTTCCAAATAAGATCAAGAATTAAACAAGGATGCCTATTATTGATTTAATATTTTTTAGAAATGTTAGCAATATGACAAGGAAAATAAATTAAAGGAATAAAAATATACAATAAAATATAATTCTAGTATTTTGTAGATGATTTAATATTATACTTAGAAAACACTAGAGAATCTATTAAAACAATTAACAATTTCTTCAAAATTGCAAGATATATAAGATAAACTCATATAAATCATGAGCTTTTCTATATACTATTAACAAAACCTTGCAGTAAGACATAGAAAGAAAAATTCCGTCTAAAATAATTGCAGACTTAATAAAATACTTGGGTATCTACCTACTAAGACAAACAAAAAGACTATATGAAAAGAATTACAAAACACTTTTCACAGGAGAGAGAAACAGAGACACAGAAAGATAAAGATTTAAGAGAGACAGCAAGAGAGAGAAAAAGACACACAGAGAGACAGAGAGAAAGTCAAAGACAAAGGTAATGAAAAAGAAGGGAGAAAAGGCAGAAAGACATAGGCATGGAGAGATGTGAGGAGGGGAGAGAGACAGAGAAAGAGAGAGACAGAGACAGAGAGACAGAGAGAGATAGACAGAGACAAGGAGATGGACAAAGAGATGGAGACAGAGACAGAGAGAGACATAGACACAGACACAGAGAAAGATAGAATAGAGAGATACACACAAAGACCCAGTGACAAAGTCACAGAAACAGAGATAGAAGAAAGAGACAGATACAACACAGAGAGAGACAGATACATCTAAACACATAGAGAAATAGTAATTACTCAAGGGTAGGTCAATCCAATAAACTAAAATTACAATTCTGCTTAAGTTAATTTACTTATTCAGTGGTATCAATTAAGAATTTATTTGTAGATCTAAAGAAATAACAAAATTCTTCTAAAAGAATAAAAGATAAAAAAAATCAAGAAAACTGAAGGAAAAAAAACTGTGAAGGAAAGGGGGCTAGAAGTTTTAGATTTCAAACTATATTACAAGGTGATACTCTTCAAAACAATCTAGTACTGCCTAAAAATAGAATAGTAGAATAAAGTAGGTACATAATAGTAAAGTACCATAATAATCTAATATTTGGCATAGTAATCCAATAGGGAAAGGCTGAACAAGTTTGTGCTAAATAATTACAATGGCATACTATTGTCTTATAATAAATTATGAGGAGGATGATTTCAGAAAAAAAAATCTGGGAAGAGATAAAAACTCATACAAAGTGAACTGAGCAGAATCAGGAAAACACCACATACAGCAATGCTGTTACAGCAATTCTATAATGATAATAAATGAAAATAAGATTATGATAAGTGAAACATTTAACTATTCTTATCAATACAATGATCTAAGACATTGTCAAAAAAATCATGATGAAAAATGCTTTCCACCTCCAAGGAAAGAACTGGTGAATTCTGAATGCAGATAGAAACATACTTTTTTTAATTCCTTCATTTTTCATTTTTTCCTTTAAAAACATGGAAAATATGGACATATATTTTACATAATTTACATGCATGATTGATGTCATATTGTCATATACTTGATGTTTTCCCAGTGGGTAGGGAGTAGGAGAAGAGACAATTTGAAATTCAATGTTTTAAAATGAATGTTAAAAATAAATAAAATAAAATAAGAAAGAACAATATAACTAATGAATGTTGTGCAGAAAACTTTACATAAAACCTTGGCAAAAAATACTGCATATATATCAGAAATGAAAGGATGATTCAATATAAAATGCAATTAACATAATTAAAAAAGAAGATACCAATTATATAATTCTATCAATAGACAGTTTTTACTAAATTTTACAGAGTAAAGGAATAGAAGGGTCATTTTAAAAATGATAAATGTATTCATCAAAACCCAATATAGATTTATGTTATACAAAATTATTTGGAATAAGAATCATTAGAAACTTTCTCAATGAAGTGCGAAAGTAAGATTGTCTCCTTTCTTTACTATTATTGGAGATAACTCTAGAAATTCACATTTTAGCTTTATTTGCAAATAAAAGGACAGCTAGTAGGACCAGCATATTTCAGTGGCTAAAGTTCTATTATTGTTATCAGGAAACATTAGTTGGAAATCTGCTCCTCTCACTTATTGTGAGAATATTTTCAACTTATTTAGCATTTCTCAGCCTGTCTCTTTCTTTGTGATCTAATGATAATGAAAGTAACTTCTTCAAAGTTTTTGTGAGAATCAAATGAGTTTACACAGAGACACACAGATACACACACACATATAGCATTTGGCAAATCTAAGAATGCTATATAAATGTTAGCAACTGTCATTGTTATCTAGAAAAAACCTATATAATCAGAAAAGAAACTAATTTAGACAAATATGGGCTTCCATTATAGGAATTTTAGAAAGATTAAAACTGCACAAAGATTTTTGGGATACCCTGAAATAAATTAAAGTTCTGACAGAAAACTGACTAGTATTCTTGTTACTGATGTTGCACACATGTTATTTCACTTATTCTCCTATTACTCACTCTAATATTTAAATGTATCAAAATGGACCACTCAACAATGAGTCAAGTCATAACCCATCTCTGCAAGTTCATTTTGTGCTCTACATTCAGGGGGCAGAAAAAGGAATAGGGACCGTCCATATCATTTGATTGGTATGTAGACTTGCTACTGAGAAAAACTCTTCTATTTATATAGGTGGGCATTTCTACCATGAAAGTTATTTAAAGAAGTGGTAACACTCTAGTGCCACCCAACCAGAATGTAAGAGAGGCAAGATTTGAACCCAGGTTTTTCTGTATTCAATGGCATCTCTCTGCATACACTTACCACTTATGACAGCATATTGTGAAATTAAAAGCACAATAACTAAAAAGGTGACCCTTTGCTGAGTTTCCATATCTTTATCCTCTTTAAAAGTTATATATCCTGAGATCAGTATTGCTACTGCTGCTTTTTTTTTAATTTTACCTGAAGCATACTATATTCTGCTCCAGCCTTTTACTTTTACTCTATATGTATCATTTGACTTTAAATGTATTTTTTGTGGGGCAGCTAGGTGGCTCAGTGGATAGAGCACCAGCCCTGAAGTCAGGAAGAACTGAATTCAAATTTGGCCTCAGACACTTAACACATCCTAGCTGTGTGACCTTGGGCATGCCATTTAACCCCAATTGCTTCAGAAAAAAAAAAGAACCTTAAATGTATTTTTTGTAAACAAGATCTTGTAGGATTCTGGCTTTTAATCCAGTCTACTATATATTTCTGTTTTATGAGATAGTTCATCTCATTCTCATTCAAAGTTAAAATGACTAATTCTGGATTTCCTACCATTTTATTTACCCCAAGTTATGCTTTTCTTTTTCCTTTCCCCTTTCTCTGCTCTCCATTATTTTGCTTCTGGCCACCACAACCCACCCTTTACAATCCCTGATCCTTTCTTATACATTTCCCATACTACTTCTGTTTTCCATTCTATTAGCCTCCTCCTTTGATTTCCCCTTTTCCCTCCTTCTTCCCTATAAAGTAAGACAAGGTTCTTTGTGAAACCAAATGTGTTAAATATTCTTTGAGGCAAATCTCATGAGAGTAAAATTTACACAATGTTCATCCCCCTCTTTTCTGTCCCTTAATTATAACAGGTCTTCTTTGCTTCTTTATGTGATGTAATTTCCCTCATTTTACTTCCATTTTCTTTTTTTCACTACAATCTCCTTTCTAGATCTATCTTCTTTTTTGTATTATCACACTAAAATCAAATTTTACCTGCACTCTCTAAGTATACCCATAACAGGGATGTAGTTCTCAAGAGTTCTTTCCTTTTTACCTTTTTATGCTTCTCTTGAGTTCTGTGTTTGGAGGTTGAATTTTTTGCTAGGCTCTGGTCTTTTCATCTGAAATAAATGAAATTCACTTGTAGCATTGAATGTTCATCTTCTTCCTTGAAACATAATGCTCGATTTCGCTGGAGAGTTGATTCATGGTTGCATTCCAAGTTCCTTTGCTTTTTGGAATATAAGATTCTAGGCTTTTCTGTCCTTTAAAGTGGAAACTGCTAGGTTCTAGGTAATCCTCAATTTGACAACTCAATATTTGAATTATTTCTTTCTGGCTGCTTCCAATATTATTTCCTTTGTCTAATAATGCTGAAATTTAGCTACACTAATCCTTGGAGTTTTCATTTTGGGTTCTTTTTCAGTAAGGGATTGGTGGATTCTTTCAATGGCTATTTTAACTTATGATTTTAGGACATCAGTGCAGTTTTCCTTGAACATTTTCTGAAAGTTGATGTCTAGGCTCTTTGTTCATCATGGTTCTCTGGAAGTTTAATAATACTTAGATTGTCTCTTTTAGATCTATTTTCCAGGTCAGTTTTTTTCCAATGAAGTATTTTATATTTTCTTCAATTTTTTTTCATTTTCTTTCATTTTGTTTAACTGATTCATGATGTCTCATTGAATCATTCATTTCCATTTGTTCAGTTATAATTTTTAGTGAATTATTTTCTTCAGTTTTTTTAGCTCTTTTTATATCTGGCACTTGAATATTTAAATGAGTTGTTGTGTTCTATGTTTTTTGTTTCCCATTTCACAAATCCTGTTTTTCAAGGAGTTGTTTTCTTTTTCATCTTGTCAAATATATTTTGTAAGGGTTATATGTTTTTTCCATTTCATTAAATCAATTTTTAGTTAATCAATTAATTTATTTTTGCTGAGGTAATTGGGATTGTGACTTGCTTGGGGTCACACAGCTAGGAACTGTTAAGTGTCTGAATCCAGATTTGAACTCAGGTCCTCCTTACTTCAGGGCTAGTGCTCTATCCACTGCACCACCTAGCTGCCTTCCACTAAATCTATTTTGTAAGGAGTTTTCTTCAGATAATTTCTGTTTCCTTTTCCAAACCTCTTGCAAAGTTCTCATTTCCTTTTCCCATTTTTCCTAACTCTTTTAAGCTACTTTTGGATTTTTAATAAGGGAGCCTTATGAGATGAAGACAAATCCATATCGCCCTTTGGGGCTTCATCTAGAGAAGATCTGCTTTTAGTATTCTTAGGGTTTGAAATCTGTTCTGTTTCTCTATAAAAAACTATCTATAGTCAGATTTTTTTTTGCTTGTTTGCTCACTTTTAGAAAGAGTGAGGTCTGTTCTTAGGACAAAGAGGAGGTTTTTCAAGCTTTCTCAGAAGATGACAGTGGCTGCACTGAGTCAGTGCTGACTGACTTTCGGTACTGTGTGGGCATGGCCAGGTCCTGATATTCTGGTATTTAGGGACTCACTATTTGCCTTTTGTATTTGTTTTGGATGTCCTACAGCTAATATGCTGATCTATTGGCTTAAAATCAGGACAGAATAGCTAGTACTGCTATAGATTCCCTGGCACATGGGATGCCACACCTCCCTGGGTCTCTGCACTACCTATGCTTAGCTGCCTGTCCTCAGCCTGCCTACCTCTATGCCTATTAAAATACACCTTTTCTGAAAATTTTCCAAATTATCTTCTGCTGGAAATTTATTACACTCCAAATATTTATGGGTTCTGTCACTCCACAACCAGTTCAGAGGTTTGATTTCATGTAAGTTTGATGGTTATGGGGAGAGCTCAGAAAAAAACACAAGTTTCCTCTCTGCTATTGTTGCTACACCAAGATAAAAGGCTGGAGCAAAATCTATTATGCTTCAGGTGAAGTAAAATAAAAGCAGGGAAAATGCTCCTGATGTCAGATCCAACAAAAGCAAAATTAGATCTAATTAAAAGAGATAAGGAAGGAAATTATATCTTGCTAAAAGGTACAATAGATAATAAAGTAATGCCAATACTAAACATGTGTGCACCAAGTGGTAGAGCATACACTTTCCTAGAGAAGTTAAGAGAACTTAAATAAGAAATAGACAGCAAAAGTATACTAGTGGAGGATCTCAATTTTGCTCTCTCAGAACTAGGTAAATCAAACATGATATAAATAAGAAAGAAACTAAGGAGATATATAAAATTTTAGAAAAGTTGGGTGTTAAATCTTTAGATAAATTGAATAGAAACATAAAGGAGTATACTTTTTTTTCCTCAGTGGTTCATGGAAGCTATGCAAAAAATTCACCATGTATTAGGCATGAAGAATTCAAAATACAATGAAGAAAGGCAGAAATAGTAAATGTATTTTTTCAGACCATGATACAATAAACATTACATGCAATAAAAGGTTGGAGGAAAATAGATGAAAATTAATTGGAAACTGAATAATTTAATCTTAAAGAATGAAAGGGTGAAAGAACAAATAAATCATAGACACAATCAGTGATTTCATCCAAGAGAAGGACAATAACAAGAAAACATACCAGAATTTGTGGGATGAAGCCCAAGAAATAATAAGGGAAAATTTTATATCTTTATATGCTTACTTGCATAAAATAGAGAAAGAGAAAGTAAATGAATTGGGTTTACAACTAAAAAGCTAGAAAATGAACAAATTAAAATCTCCAATTAAATACAAAATTTTAAATTCTTTTTTTAATTAAAGCTTTTATTTGCAAAACATATGCATGGGTAATTTTTCAGCACTGACCCTTGCAAAGCTTTCTCTTACAATTTTTTCCTTCCTTCCCCCCAGATGGCAGGAAGTCTAATACATGTTAATTATGTTAAAATACTTGACAAATCAAATACATGTATACATATTTATACAGTTATCTTACTGTACAAGAAAAAATGAATCTACAAGAAAAAATACTGAGAAGGAAAACAAAATGCAAGGAAACATCAATAGAGAGTGTGAAAATGCTATGCTGTGGTTCACACTCAGATCCCACAGGCCCACAGGCCCTGGGTGTATATGGCTTTCGTTTTCACTGAACAATTGGAACTGGTTTGAAACATTTCATTCTTAGGACTTCTTTCCGGGGGGTGGAGCCATGGTGGTGGAGATCAGACAGGAGTCTCTGTAACTTCCTCTAACCTCCCCTCAAACCAACAACATATGAAGCCTCTAGACTGATTTTGAAGCAAAAAAAAATCCACAATATCTGGAGAACAACA
>JAJPUD010022083.1:0-22002 GCA_023553655.1 Myrmecobius fasciatus | reverse complement strand
CTTCTGCTAGTCTGGGAGATCAATATTTTTGTAGGTATTCCTCCTTTTATCTTAGGTTATCATATTTATTGACATAAAATTGTAGAAAAAGTTCCTAATTATTCCTCTAATTTCTTCTTCATTAGTAGAAAATTCACCCTTCTCATTTATGATACTAACGATTTGATTTTTTTTCATTCCTTTTCAAATTCGTCAAATTAAATAAAGGTTTATTGATTTTGTTGATTTTTTTCATGAAACCAACTCTGAGTTTTGTGTATTAATTCAATAGTTTTCTTACTTTCAATTTTATTAATCTTTCCTTTTATTTTCAGAATTTCACATTTGGTATTTAATTGTTGGTTTCATTATTTTTTTCTTTTTCTAGATTTTTTAGTTCTATTTCCAATTCTTTGATCTTCTCTTTCTCTATTTTCTGCAAATAAGCATCTGGCAATATAAAAGTTTCCCTAAGAACTGCTCTGGCTGCAGCCCATAAAATTTGTCATGTTATCTCATTATTTTCATTCTCTTGGATGAAATTATCTTTTGTGTCTATAATTTGGTGTTTCACCCACTCATTCTTTAGGATTAGGTTATTTAGAATACAATTAAATTTTGGTCTATTTTCCCTGGTCTTTTATTACATGAGATTTTTATTGCATCATGATCTAAAAAAGATGTAGTTACTACTTCTGCCTTTCAATATTTGATTTTGAGATTTTTATTTTCTAATATATGGTCAATTTTTGTGTAGATTCCATGTACTACCAAGAAAAAACAGAAATGAAATTATCCTGGGTCTCTGTGCTGTGCCTGCACTTGGCTATTTTCCTCTGTGCCCAATTGAAACACATCTTTTCTGAAGTTCTTTCAAAATATCTTCTGGACATTTGTTACATTCCAAATATTTATGAATTCTGTCATTCTAAAACCAGTTTAGAGGCTTGCTCTGGTATTGACCTGAAGGAATCCAGTAACAGCTCAGACAGAGACCTGTCTAAGTTCTGCCATCTTGGTTCCTTCCCATACATTAGAGTTTCTTAACCGAGGGTCCCGAGGTGATCCTTGGATGGATTTAAAGAGTTTCATAAACTAGATGGGGGAAAATAGTGTCTTTATTTTCACTAACTTCTAATTTAGTATTTCTTTCAATTCTTAATATAGGAAACAAAAATTATTCTGAAAGTGGATTCATTTCCTCAAGCCACCCAAAATGGTCCATTACAGAAAAAAATAATATTTTTAGATAATCAATAAGCTGGAGGTCATTGGACAAACAGCATGGCTGGAATAACTTTGAAGAAACCTTGTATGATTTCTAACATGTGTGTGCATGTGTGCATGTATGTTTGTAGTGAGACAGAGACAAAGACAGAAAGAGAGAGTCATAGAAATAAATATAAAGAGAGAGAGAGAGACAAAGGCAGACACAGTCAGAAAGAGACATTGATTTCCCTTGTTATAGTGTTTTAGATTTTCCTTTTTTTCTACTAAATAAGCTACTTATTTTAAAATAATAATAATAAAAAAAATAAACATAGTGATTTGATAATAGTTTTTTTTTTTCTCTTTGGAGGACAGAGAGAAAAGGAGTCCAGAATTGAAATATTATTGGTATGTGATTGCAGATTAGCAATTTCTCTCTAATTTATAATCTTAGAGAATTTTGTGGGTCATTCTTACCCTTGGTCATAAATCCAGTCTGTTTTGAAATATGAAAGAAAATTTCAATTTGAATGAGACTTTATCCACAAGAAGTCATGACTATTTGCCTTTAATGGTAAGCTGACTCTCTATCTGTGTGCTGGCATTTAATGGAATGTCACACATTTATACTACAAATGTAAATAAATGAGGCAAATCACAATTCAGGCCAACTTTCTCTTCATTCTTTAAGCAAATAATGATTCTCCAAACAAGCAAAGGGTAAAAATTGAAGTGAGAATTACAAAACATCAGAAATGGAGCACCATGAATATATGAACAGATATAGTTATCTATGGAATGTTTGTTTATGTGTGTGTATATGTGTGCGTATTTATTTTTTTTATTTTCTTAATTTTTGGCCGCTGAAGATATGCCTTCACAGAAAGATGATGGCTGTCCATTTTGGCAGAGATTTCCAATATAAGAAACTTTTTAGGCTTGTGTGAAATGTATTCCTAATAGAATATAAAACTAAAATATGTCAGGAGCTTTAAGGAAGTACAAATTATACTTTTCAGTTCTTTGAGGATCCTAAGCTTTATAATTTTATTTTATAAAGTTCATGAAAATTTATTAGTTTTATTTAGAATCATTAACTTGCCCACCTTGCTGTGACAGGAAACTTATCATACACAAAGAAAATTTCTGGAGAATTGGTTGGTTTTGATCTGAAACTGCTCATGTCTCTGATCCCAAGGATTTTAGAGACTACTTATGCAATACTCTGCACTCATGCCTCTAGAATCCAACTTTTTTTAATCTCTTAGAGTAGTCATGATTCTTTCTCAATATACTTTTCTAAGGCTTCTTTTTCCTCTCTTCATGTAGTCTACCCTAGTCATAGTAACATAAATTTATCAGATAGCACAAGGGATAGGTATTTTATAGATATTATTTCATTTTATCTGCACAGTAACACTGAACTCAATATACTCAATTTCCTCATTTTTCAAATCAAGAAACAGGCTTAGATAGAATAAGTGATAAAATGATGTGTATCAGAAGAAGGATTTGATCCTACATCTTCCTCATTCCAATTTTTCTTCATTCCACGGGACTTTTTGAACTTTAACCCAACTGAACTGTATTAAATTCTTGGAATGTTATCACATTCCCTAGCAAAGATTAAGAAAGCAATAGAAAAACAGCTTTCACACTTTCTCTTAAATTATCAGGTATGTTATCTTTGGCCTAGGTTTGGAGAAATGCGTTTCTTACCCTTACCCTCTAGCTGCCAAGTCAAATTACATTGGCTAAAAAGAGCAAATTGTTCTCCATAAATCTGATTATAAATCAATTTTAATGAGTATGAACAATAGCCAAGTAAAATCATCTCTTAAATATTTTGGAAGAATGCCTATTCTTTACTTCAATTATTATCATTCTCCTTTCTGATCTACTACAATCAAATTTTATATCAATTGGTCTACAAAAAACCACCAGCCAGCATAATTAAGAATCTGAAGTGTAGACACTTTAAAACATTTAAACAATAATGAAAGGAAAGTGTTAACTTTGAAGAATGGTGTTTTTCACTATATAACAATAATAAATTCATCATATTAAGATGTGATTTATTGTATTAGTGAAACACTGGTGAAAATCAAAATATTTTCATCATTACCTTTGATAGAGAGATTTACTTAAAAGAAATAGAGTAAAATCTTGATTATTTTATCTTGAAGTTCAGCATCATTTAAAAAAATTAAAGTTTTGAAGTTAATAATTTTTAAAAGTTTTGAAGTTAATAATAATTGCTAGAATTTATACAGAATGAATGAAGGACAAAGGGCAATCTGAAAGCAGTAGTAGTTATTCCACTAGGGACCAGAGTTCCATTTGGCAATGCTGCTCCTTTTTTCCCCCTTCTTATTCTTTCCTTCCTTTCTTTCTTCCTTTCCTCCTTTTAATTCCTATCTCTTACTTTTTCTCCCTCATCTCCCTTCTCATTTTCTGTCCATATAAGGGTTTATCTCTGTCCTTATCTCTGCTCAAGGTATACACATTTGATTTCTCTTCCTTACTTCAAATCCAGTGTTCTTTGTACTGTAATGCTTAGCTATTGTATCTAACAAAAATTTCCTCCATTACTTTGAATAATTAAATTGACTGAATAGGAAAAACATGGGAAGGAAGGAAGGAAAGAAAAATGAATAATATTATCCCCTACACATAATATGCAACATTGAATAATGTCATTTTTCATAAATTGTATGGATTTAGATTAAGATTTTTTAACAAGTCAGACATCCAAAATATGGAGGAAAATTTTTTCATCACTTTTCTTAGATATTTCATCATCTGAGATAATTGTACATTTTTATTTATTATTCTCATCTTTATCTAGTACTCTAAAAGAAATCTTAACACTAATATCTCTACCTTCTCACCCCATGTACTTTGTGAAATCTGTGCATCAAGTGAATAAAAGTAACTTCCTCTATTGTCTGTCTCATGACAAATACACAGTCTTAGTAAAGCCCATGGAGCTTTACTTCCAGAACCTCCATACATGCTAGACAGTCAATAATCGCTATCCAAAATGGGTATGTGTAATAATTATATTTTGTTCAATAGAAAAATTTGCTTATTATCAAGGAATGATATCAAATGTGAAAAAAATTACAATAAACCCTTCCAGATAGAATTAGAAACACAAAATACATTCATTTCGTTTGACTGATTCTTGAAGTCTTATTGAGTCATTCACTTGCATTTGTTCAATTCTTATTTTTAAAGTGTTGTTTGCTTCAGTTACCTTTTTAAGTTCCTTTTGTAACTGGCCAATTGAATTTTTTTTGTTCATTGCACTCTTTTTCCACTTCACTAATTTTATTTTTCAACAAATTGGTGTCTTTTTCATATTTCTTTTGCAGGGCATCATATCCTTCTTGCAAGATAATTGTATCCTTCTTGCACTGATTTCAATTTATTTTCCCATTTATCCTCCAGCTCTCTTATGAGGTTCTTTATGCAATCTTCCAGAAAGGCCTTTTGAAAAGGAGACCAGTGAAGGTCCTTAATAACTTCCTCTGGGATTTTATCTAAAGGAACCTCAGGATCTGGGGTCATCCCTTCTTTCTCTCAATAAAAGCTGTCTATGGTGAGAGCTCTCTTTTGCTTCTTCATTTTTTTTTAGACAGTGTGGATGTCTCTTTAAGGCTCAGAAAAAAAATGGCAGCTGAAGTTCTTTGCCCTGGGGCAATTTGGCGAATTAACTTAAGGTGCTGGGCCAGTGGGGGCTAGGACTAAGTCCGAATTACTCCTTAAACAAGGCAAGTCTGCCAGAACACCTGCCCTCAATCAGGGCAGAGTGTCCCGTGTGCCTCAGATAAACTCCAGGTGTTTGGAGTTTGGAGTTTCTGCCACTATGACCTGAGTCCCACCCTCACTTCCAGCCTACACCGAGTCCACAGTTTATCCCTCTGTCCGAGTTAAACAAACCTGATATGAAATTCTTCAGAAAGCAGTGTCCAAATAGTTCTGGATTCATTGACTTGAAGATCAGTTCAGAGACTTATTTTATTGTTGGTTTGAGAGAAGATCGGAAGAGGATGCAGAGAGTCACATTTTCACTCCGCCATCTTGGTTCCGCCCCCACAAAATACATTCATTTCAAATGCACCTATTAATGTTTCTGAAATTAAGTTTTTCTTTAATTTGGGGAAAAATACATAAAAAAATCAAGAAAAAAAACCTTGAAAATTCCAATTGTAATTCAATGTAAGATCAGTGTGGGTAAGAAACATTTGATATTATCTCCAATAATTAGAATAAGAAATGTTAGGATGTTTGATTCTAAAGGGATTTTAGAATTTCTTGAAGAAATTCTATTTACATCCAATTTGAAAATAAATTTTGAAGTAAAATTGAGAGAAATGTGTACTTTATATTTTCAGCATATCTAGAAAAATAGTTTTCATTTGGCTTAGAGAACTTTCATGTTCTCAGTTTTCATTCAAAACTGTTTTGCTTAAGATTTCTTTCTCTGTTTGCTACACCTACTCCATCTTAGAAATGAAATTACATTTTTGCTGATCCATTTTTCTTGTACTTTCATATATAAAATATTTAATAACATTACCTTCAGGAAGAAGAAAAGTCTGACTTAGGATAACCATTGTATTTCTTTCTTTTGATGAGCCAAAATAAATAAGTTGCCTATAGATTTTCTAACCATATATATCAGTTCTTTTTAAGTATGAATAAGAAAATAAATGGACACATTGATTATTTAATAATTATCAGAAACAAATCTTATCGCCTAAGTGGTATCAACAAAATGTTAAAATATCACAAAGAATGCCTCCAATGCATTGGGTATATGTAAGGATATAGACAAGAATTTTTGGGATCTCTGAGAGTGAAAGGACTATCCATAACAATGAGTATGTTTCCATTATGGTTCAAATTTCATCCTAGCATTCTTTAGCACATATTTTGTTTTTGCTACTTTATGTTTTACATCTGGACTTAATGTCCAATTTGACTTGAAATTCCAGTATATGAGAAGAACTCTTCTTTTGTTTTAGTATATAATGATTTTTTCATATGTGATTGTGATAAATAGCGCCCATGGCAAATACCTGCAGGGATCACACAAATGTATTATCCAATTGCCCAATACTAAAATGATGAATAAATAGTGCAAGCAGAAGTAATGGCAAAAAGGTCAAGGAGATGGCAAAAAGGTCAAGGAGCTAGACCATTTGTTCATTAATAAACATATATAGACCTTAACAGTCTTCCTTGAGTCTCAGATGTTTTTGCTATAAAAGACACTCCAATGGGATAGCAGAAAGCAAGGTTAAGATAGGGTTCATATAACAAAGCACCATTACCATTGCTACTGGGTGACAGAAAAGGATTTTTTTAATGTTTCCCATCATGCCGGGGTTTTTCTTGTTGTTGTTGTTGTTGTTGTTTTTGTAACATTGTGCTAAATGCAAGGAAGAAAAATTAAATATAAATATATAAATGCATATATCTGAGCCATTTAATATCAAGCTTTAATGTTTCTGAAAGCAGCAATTTCTTCTATATATGAAATTTTTGAGTATTTTAAAGAACATTCAGTGACAAAAATGATATTCCTAATAATTATTTTTTCAACTACAATCCCCAATTTTCTCCAAAGACTTTGTCAACTTTGAAACTTTTAAAAGTAAAGTTTTTATTTAATTTTTGGAATGATTAAAGTCAAGATGACCAAATCACATTGGAAGAAGAGGAAAAAGATGCAAAAAAGAAGATAATAGGGAAAAGAAAGAGGGAAAAGAAGCAGCAATTTTTTAAGAAAAAATTACTATTTTGAAAATTACCTCAAATATAAAAATAAAAAGGATAAGTAAAAAAAGGAACCAACTGTAATCAATGTAAGTTACAGAAGCGCCAGTATGGATCATAGAAAATTTGTGTTCAAAAAAATCTGTTCATAGACCCAGACAATTCGAGACCCATGATGATAAGTTGTAAAACATATTTAAATATTCATGACTCTTTCATTTGTAAATGTATTTATTTAATAAGTATATTTAAAAAGAATAACTGGAAAGAACAGCACAATCTGTTCAAATGTGCCTCTTACATGTAATAACTGAGAACATAGGCAAATCATTTAGTTTTTCTGACCCGCTAGAAACTTTCTAAGGTTATTTTAAGCTATCTTCAGTAATCCAACTCAAAGGAAAGATTCCTCAGGCCAAGACAAGAGGCTCTTGCCATAGCTTAAGATACTATACATACATATATACATATATGTGTGCATATGTATATATATATATGTGTGTGTGTGTGTGCATATATAGTATAGTTTCATGACTATCTTTTCTTTTTAGGTTTTTATTTTCAAAATACATATGCATAGATTTTTTCAGCATTCATCCTTGCAAAACTGTGTGTTCCAAATTATTTTCTCTCCATTCATCTCACACTCTCCCTTAGACAGCCAGTATTCCAATATATGTTAGACGTGTAATTATTCTATACATATTTCCACAATGATCATACTCCACTAGAAAAATCAGGAAAAAAACAAAATAATGAGAAAGAAAACAAAAAGCAAGTATACAACAAAAAAGATAAAAATGCTATATTGTGATCCACATTCAGACCCCACAGTCCTATTTTGGAATGCAGATAACTCTCTCCATTACAAGTCAATTGGAACTTGTCTGACTAACTTCATTGTTAAAAAAGAGCTATATCCATCAGAATTGATCATCACATAATATTATTTTTACTGTATACAATTTTCTCTTGGTTCTACTGACAACTCTTAGTATAGATTCATGAAAATCTTTCCAGGACTTTCTCAATTTATTCTGTTAATTATTTCTTTTACAACAATAATATTCCAATACAGTCATATATGATAACTTAGTCAGCCACTCTCCAGCTGATAGGCATCCACTCAGTTAACACTTCCTTGCCACTACAAAAAATATGCTACTATAAACATTTTTGCACATGTGGGTCATTTTCCCTTTTTTGATCTCTTTTGGATACAGGTCTAGTTGAGACACTACTGGATCAGAGATTGTGCACAGTATGATAGTCCTTTGGACATAATTCCATATTGCTCTCCAGAATGATTGGATCAGTTCACAGCTCTGGCAGCAATATATTAGTGTCCCAGTTTATCCACATTCCCTGCAACATTTCTCATTTTCTTTTCCTTTCATCTTAGCCAATCTAAGATGTGTGTATTAACTCAAACTTGTCTTAATTTGCATTTCTATGATCAGTAGTGATTTAGAGCATGTTTTGATGTAACTAGAAATGGTTTCAATTTCTTCTTCTGATATTTGTCTGTTTATATCCTTTGACCATTTGTTAGCTGGAGAATCACTTGCATTCTTATAGATTTGAGTCAATTCTCTAAATATTTGAAAAATGAGGACTTCATCAGAATGCTTGGATGTCAAATTTTCTCCCAGTTTTATACTTCCCTTATAATATTGTCTGCATTGGTTTGGTTTGTACTAAAACTGTTTAACTTAATTTAATCAAAATTATCCATTTGCATTTCATAATGTATTCTAGTTCTCCTTTGGCCACAAATTCATTCCTATTCCACAGATATGAGAGGTAGATTATCCTTTGTCCTCCTAATTTGCTTAGAGTATCATTCTTTATGTCTAAAAAATGAAACCATTTTGATCTTAACTTGGTAAAAAGTGTTATGTGTTGGTCAATGACGAGTTTCTGCCATACAACTTTCCAATTTTCCTAGCAATATTGGTGATATAGTGAGTTCTTATCCCAGAAGCTGTGATCTTTGGGTTTATCAAACATGAGATTGTCATTGACTATTGTGTTTTGTGAACCTAACTTATTCCACTGATTGGCTATCTTATTTCTTTACCAAATGGTTTTCAAGACTATTAGTTAATAATATAGTTTTAGGTCTCAAACAGCTAGGCCACCTTCATTTGCATTTTTTTTAGTTCCCTTGAAATTCTTGATCTTTTCTTTCTCCAGGTAAATTTTGTCATTATTATTTTCTAGTTTTGTAAAGTAATTGGCAGTTTGATTTGATTTGGCCCTGACTAATTAGATTAATTTAGGTAGAATTGTCATTTTTTTAATCTTAGCTTGGCCTATTCATGAGCATTTGATATTCTCCCAATTGTTTAGATATGAATTTATTTGTGTGGAAACTGTTTTGTAATTGTGTCCATATATTTCCTGACTTTTTCTTGGCAGGTAGAATACCTAATATTTTATATGATCTGTAATTAGTTTAAATAGAATTTCTCTTTGTATCTCTTGCCACTAAAATTTGTTTGTAACATGTAGAAATGATGATGATTTATATGGATTTATTTGTATCCTGTATCTTTGCTAAAGATTTGAATTATTTTTACTAGATTTTAAGTTGATTCTCCAATTACACCATCATATCACTTCCAAAGAATGATAATCTGGTTTCCTCATTAACTACTCTAATTCCTTTTTTTTTCCTTCTCTTATTGCTAAAGCTAACATTTCCGATACAATATTGAATAGGAATGGTGAAAGTGGGCAAACTTGTTTCACTCCTGATCTTATTGGGAATGGTTTTATTTTATCTACATTACATATGATGTTTGCAGGTGGTTTTAAGTAGATGCAACTGATCATTTTAAGAAAAACTCCATTTATTCTTTACCCTCTACTGTTATTAATAAAAATGGGTGTGAGATTTTGTCAAATGATTTTTCTGCATCTACTAAAATTGTTTATAGATATAGTCAATTATGCTAAGAGTGTTCCTAATATTGAACTAGTCCTGGTTCAATTGTTTGGAATCAGTATTCAAGTGTAAATCCTCCTGGGTCATGGTGTATTATCCTGGTCATATTTTGCTGCAATCTCTTTGCTAATAATTTATTTAAGATTTTATACCAACATTAATTATGGAAGTCGTTCTATAATTTACTTTCTCTCTTTTGACTTTACCTGGTTTAGTTATCAGCACCATATCTGTATCATAAAAGGAATTTGGTAGGATTCATTGTTTTCTTATTTTTCTGAATAGTTTGCATAATATTGGAATTAATAGTTTTATAAATGTTTGGTAGGATTCACTTGTAAATCCTTTCTGACCCCATTCAGTTTTTTTTTCCAAATGTGTACCATACCTAAATTTTCTAAAAATCTATTTATCTCCTCAACTTCTTTCTTATTTATTTTGTGGTTCAATTTATCTAGTTCTGAGAGAGCAAGTTTGGCATACTCCACTAGTATACGTTGGCTGTCTATTTCTTCTTACAACTTTATTAACTTCTCTAGGAATTTTGAGGCTATACCACTTTGTGCATATGTGTTTAATGTTGATATTACCTCATTACCTGTGGTACCCTTTAGCAAAATGTAGTTTCCTTCCTTATCTCTTTTAATTAAATCAATTTTACTTTTGCTTGATCTGAGATCAGGATTGTTGCCCCTGCTTTTTTTTTCCCTTCAGCTGAAGCTTAAAAGATACTGCTCCAGCCTTTTATTTTTATTCTGTGTATATCGCTCTGCTTTAAAATCATTTCTTATAAACAACATGTTTCAGGATTCTGGCTTTTAATCCAGTCTGCTATCTGCTCGTATTTTATGGGGGTATTCATCCCTTTCATATTCACAGTCAAAATTACTAACTCTTTATTTTGCACCATCTTATTTTCCCCAAGTTCTATTTTGCTCTTCCCTTTTGTCCTTTCCCTTCTTTCCAGTGTTTAGTTTCTTACAACCACATCCCTCAATCTGCCCTCTCCTTTTTTATCCCCTTCCCCATTTCTTATCACTTCCATTCTATTAGAATCTCCCTTTCTTTTGCACTTTCTCCTTCTACTTTCCTATAAAGTGAGCCACATTTCTCTATCAAACAAAGTATGTCTGATATTCCCTCTTTGAGCCAAATCTGATGATATTAAGAGTCACTCATCCCCCTTGCTTCTTTGCTTCAATTGTAATAGGTCCTTTTTTTATTTTTCATGTGATGTAATTTACCCCACTTTACCCCTCTTTGATTTTTTTCCAGTTCAATCCCTTTTTACAAACATAGTTTCTTTATTATTTCATAAAAATAGTCATAAAAATTACATTCTTATGCTTCTCTTGAGTTCTTAATTTGAATATCAAATTTTCTGTTAAGCTCTGGTCTTTTCAACACAAATTAATGAAATTCTCCTATTTTATTGAATGTCCATCTTTCCTCCTGAAAGATAATGCTTAATTCTACTAGACAGTTGATTCTTGGCTGCAGTCCAAGCTCCTTTACCCTTCAGAACATCATATTCCAAGCTCTTCAGTCCTTTAAAGTGGAAACTGCTTGCTCCTAAGTAAATGTGATGTGACTTCACAATATGTTAATTGATTCCTTCTGGCTGCTTGCAATAGTTTCTCCCTGATCTGATAATTTTGAAATTTAGCTATGATCTTCCTTGGAGTTTTCATTTTGTGCTGTCTTCCTGGAGGTGTTTGGGGGATTATTTCAATGGGTATTTTAACCTCTGGTTCTAGGACCTCAGAATACTTTTCCTTGATGATTTTTTGAAATATGTTATCTAGGCTGTATTTTGCAACATGGTTTTCAGATAATCCAATACTTCTTATGCTGTCTCTCCTGGTTTTATTTCCCAGATTTGTTGTTTTTCTGATGAGGTATTTTACATTCTCTTCCTTTTCATTCATTTATTAGTTTTATTTGACTGATTCTTTTTGTCTCATTGAATCACTCACTTAAATTTACTCAATTCTAATTTTTAGTGAATTATTTTCTTTAGTTAGCTTTTTTACCTCATTTTGCATTTGGTCAATTGAACTTTTAAATTAGTTGTTTTGTTCATTGGATTTTTTCCCCATTTCACCAATTCTGTTTTTTTATGAAGTTGTTCTTTTCTCATTTCACCAAATTTATTTTAAAGAGTTTTCTTCATATAATTTCTGTTTACTTTTCCAAACTCTCCTGCAAAGCTCTCATTTCCTTTCCCCAATTTTCCTGACTCTTTTAAGATCCTTTCTGAATTCTTAAAAGGGGCCTTTTGAAGTGGAGAACAACTCATTTCATCCTTTGAGACTTCATCTGGAAATGATTTGCCTTTTGCATACTCAGGGTTTGAGGTTTGTTCTCCCTTGTCTTCATAATAGCTATCTATGGTCAGAGTTCTTTTAGCTTTTTTGCTCATTTTTAAAGATTGAAATTTGCTCTTAGGCCAAAGGGGAGATTGTCCCATGGTTACTTTACAGGCAATACAGAGTTGATGCTGTCCTGGAGCCAGTGCTGCCAACTTCTTTTCCTGCTATGTATACATAGCTAAGTCCCATATGTTATGTTGGGGTTCAAGGGTTTACTATCTGCCTTCTTTAGTTGTATTAGAAGTCTCACAGTTAGTCTGCTGATTCACTGTTCTCTGAATCAGGACAGAGTAGACAATGCTTTTCTGACTTGCATTCTTGTGCTTTCTGTGCTAGGCCACTTTCCCATCTGCCTGATTGAAACAGACCTCTCCAAAAGTTTTTTCCAAAGTATCTTCTGGTGCAAATATATTATACTCCAAATACAGGTGGGTTCTGTCGCTCCAAAACCTATTCAGCAGCTTGAGCTCATGTTGACCTGGGGGAAGCCAGGAAGAGCTCAAAGACCTATATGCTGTCTGCCATCTTTGCTCCACCCTCCTAAAATAATTTTTGCTCTTTTTATTGCCCAAACTTGGATCTGGGTTACAGTCTCAGGTTGATAAAGTACACTGGCATATTAGATCTTGTAATCTAATATGTGGCCACAAGGGATTTCCCAGTTGCAGGATTAGAAAGAGTGCTTGCAGTTGCTCACAAATCAAAATACAGGCAACGAGAATATAAATATAGTTCTCTTTAAGTTATACCATCTTGGAAAAACTGAAAGCTAATGAACTACACCAGAAAGCTTGGAAAACAGCCACATTTAAAATAAAAAAAAAAATAATTGAAGCTTGGCTCAATGTCCCCTGTGTCCTGGGAAAAGAGCTTTACAAAGTTAAAAGTAGAAAAAAAAAATAGACTGAAAAATAAACAAAGAATGAAAAAGATTTTGACCATAGAAAGTGACAGGGTGGTGACAAAGTGGCAGGGAAGATCAAAAGAGAACTTCTGAAGAAGGCAACAATGACCAAACAGCTACCTCCAAAGCTTTAAAGAAAAAAAAATGTGACAGGGAAAATTAAAACAGAATCGCATAAGAAGGCATGAATGACCAAACAACTACATCCAAAACCTCGAAGAAAAAATGCAGATTGTTTTTAGGCCATGAACAAACTCATGAATGATTTCAAAAATCAAATAAAAATGGTGGAGAAAATAGATGAGTATAATATAAGGAGGGGAGAATCAATGGCTTAATAAAGGAAGCATAAAAAAACTGAAGAAGCAAGAGGCAGTTTTCAGAAGAAATAATCAAAGTTGTCTACAAATATATTAAAATGTTGTAAATCACTATTGATTAGAAGAAATGTAAATTTTAAAAATGTGAAGCACCACCTTACACCTATAAGATTGAACAATATGGTAGAAAAGAAAAAAATGATAAATATTGGAGATGTGAAAAAATTGGGAAAATTCCCAACCCAAAGAGCTTTAAAAGCATGAATACCTTTTGACCCAACAAAACCATTTAATATATATATCCAAGATTTTTTTTAAAAATAAAAGAAAGGTGGGTAAGCTAGATGGCAAAGTGTGTAGAGCACCAGGCCTGAAGTCAGGAGGATCTGGGTTTAAATCTGGGCTCAGACACTTAACACTTTCTAGCTGTGTGACCCTGGGCAAGTCACTTAACCCAATTGCCTCAGGGAAAAAAAGAAAGAAAGAAAAAAAAAAAAGAAAAGAAAAGTACCTATTTGTATAAAAATGTTTATAGCAGCTATATTTTGATAGTGGCAAAAAATGGAAATTAGGGGATTCTCATCAACTATGGAATGGTTAAACTAGTTATATGATTTGGATGGAATAGTACTTTACCATGAGAAAAGATGATCATGTTATTTTAAAAAAAAACATGGAAAGACTTGCATGAAATGATGAAGAATGAAATGAGCAGAAGCATTATATAAAGTAACAGCAATATCGTACAATGATCAAGTATGAATTATTTGGCTGTTCTAAATAATATAATGAACCAAGGCATTACTATAGGATTTATGATTTTTAAAATGATATCCATCCCCATAAAAAGAACTAATCTACTCAGAATGAATATCAAAGCATATTTAAAATAAACAAGTAAAATGATTTTAATTTGTGTTTTCTTTCACATCATGAATAATATAGAAACATATTTTGGTTTACTATATATACATAATCTAAATCATTTTTCTTGCCTTTTCAGTGATGGGGAAGGAAGGGGGGAAGTATTTGGAACTCAAACTTTAAAAAAAAACATTAGAAATATTTATTATATGTAACCAGAGAGAAATAAAATGATAAAATTTATAAACAAAAATTCAAAAATAAAAATATTTTTATATCTGTCATGTGAAAAATAAATAAAAATATTTTTGTTACTTTTTCTCACTTCTAGGTAATTACTATGACACTATTCTTGTCATCATTTGTCCATAGACTGCTCTGCATCTACTCAGATCCTATGATAATTTAACACCTGACCTAAGATCTGCAACTCTTCCGAAATTAAAATATTTTGCAGAGATGTCTTCTGAATCATTTTGCCTAAGTCCTTCAGTCATCTAATTTTAATAGATCAAATTTCTCTTATACATTCTTTAGAATACTTTTCAGCTTTAATTCATCCATATCATTTCTAACACTACAGTATGGTTTTTGAAGCCTTGGTCCATGTTCTAAATATAGTATATTCCCTAAGTCCTTGTATAGAGTTTTCTATATATATAAATAGCTGATGCACAAAAATATGTAAACATTTTCTGATGTATAATCAAAGTACATATGATTCCTTTTATAAGTTTTTAAAATTTACATTAGAAATTAATATTAAATATATTTCCCACTTTCAATTTACCCAAGTACTAATATATTTTTTTTAATTCATGAGTATCATAAAAAGCAATAATGTAAATATAAACCTATATCCTTAGAAATAATGTTATTGACTGCAACCTGTGTTTAGGGGTGGAGTGTCAATAATGAAGGTCATTTAATATTTAAAGGGCCTCAAAGGCATTGGTCAAGGAAGAAATTCTGAGAAGCATATTCTTCATGTTAGAAATACTTTCTGACTAAATACTTACATAAGTAATTCAGAAATACAGAGAATTAATGTCTTAATTACAGAGAAATCCGGGTCTTAAAATTTCCAATATAGGTAATATTATTTATTATTTCTATTTATTTTAAATTCTTAGGCTGATATTAATTGAATGAGCACTAAATGTAAAACTGATTATATCCATTTCAAAACTAATAGGTTGGGTATTATATTCATTTTAGTCTATGTTCATAATTAAGATTTTAAAACAATATCTGCTCTTCAATTATTTTTTTTCTAAAGAAGAAATAGCACATGGATTAATCTTAGTTTCAAACCTTGCTGTTTGTAATATGAATTTTCATTATCAAAAATAAAAATTGATAAATAAATCAGAAAGTTCCTAAATTCAGCAAATGTTTTGCACAGAAGTTTTGCAGACATTTTCCATTGGAATCACTGCAAAAAAAGAAGGCATTTGGTTTTCAGATCTCACCAGTCTAGTATGAGCAGTCCTTCTGTTGAAAATCTCTTTTGTGCTATACTCTGTCAGGTTGCCAAAAAAAGGCAATAAACAGTCTAATGATAATAAGTATACTCTTTGTATCTGGGAGTCACTGATAACATTCCCTGTGCTCCTATTAATGACTTCTGTGTAGCAGAACATAGTAGACACTTTTAAAAGGATATCAGAATAACAAATGTACTGTAGTAGGCAATTTCTGAATTTTGTACAAAAGGAAAATTCTCTTTTTATTGTCATTTCTACCTGCTCTTGCCTGTGCAATCAATATGAGTGAAAAGCAGACTTACTGTTAATAGTTATTCTATTAGAAATCTTTTTCTTCTTTCTCTTCTTCATTATTTTTTTTCCTTTTTTTTTTTGACTTTCTTGTTTTGGTTATTATAATTCTTATCTTCTTCCTTGTCCTTTCCCTAATCCTTTTTTCTGCTTCTCCTTCTGCTCATCTTCCTTTCTCATTGTTAGTGTTGTTTTTCCCCTTCTTTCTTGATTGTTTCTTTTTCTTCCTTCTTTGTGTTGTTTTTCTTTTTCTTTCTTTTCCTCTTCTTTTTTTGTTCTTATTATTGATCTTCTACTCCTTCTTCCTTTGCTTCCTCTTCCTCTTTCTCTTCTTCTTTCCACTATATCTTCCTAAAGGTACATAACTCAAATCTAAAATTAATCTTCCATATATTTTTTTTAAATATTGGTATAAGATAATGAAATTATCATTTTAATTGAGTTAATAGTAGAGAATGAGTATCTTCCGATATGTAGGAAAATAAGATGTTAGATTCCATGTACTATTGAAACAAGTCAATTAATTTGTAGATATTTTGCATACATATCTAACATAACTCTGAACTATTGAATATAGAAACCCAAAGGAAGGGTGGCTATGTGGTACAGTAGATTAAATACTAAATTTAGAAATAAAAGATAAAAAGCAGAATGCAATTGAATACCCAAAGAATTTGGAGTCTAAAAGTTATAACTTCAAATATTTGTTCTGAATACAGTTAACTCATTATTTTAGCATATTATGTTTTGATTACTGAAATAGCCTTCTAAGTCATTATATATCTCCTTGACTTTCAATTTCTCTTCCTTCTACTTTCATTCTGAAAAACACTGTCAAATTAATCTTATTTAAATGCAACATATATCATGTTTCTTACTATACAAGGAACAATGATGACTTCATCTTTGCTTTTTTAGTTCAAGAACAAATGATTATTTAAAGACTTCAAGGATGGTGCACCACCTTTAATATGACACTTTATATATATATATATATATATATATATATACATACATATATACATATATACACACATATATGTGTGTATACATATACATATACCATACACACATACATATATAAACATACTTATATATATATACATATATATACAGATAAACATACATACATATATATGTGTGTGTATATATATGTGTGTGTGTATGTATGTATATGTATATAGATATACACACAAACATGCCCACAACTACAACCACACCTATACATCTATCTATATACATACATGCATATATCTGCAGGCATGTGTACACCCATAACTACATGTATTCATATATATATATATATATATATATATATAGGCATGAATTTAAAATAACATTAATATGGATGACATATTTCTCTCTTGATTGAGTCTTTAAGATTGCTTTTCTCTGAGATAAATGATTACTAGCCCTATTTTTTTTCTAATGAATTCTACTCCTGATTCTTGTTATAGTGTTTATGTGTATCTCTTATTTCCTATCCCTTATAACTCTTTTACTTTAATTTTAGTCCTTAATTTGCCTTGATAATACTTAACCACCTCCACTTATGGATTGTTCCCTTATTATATCTTCCCATTTTTTTCATCCCTTTTTATCCCATTCTGATTAGTCAACAAACCATATCCCACTTCAGTTAATCTAAACACATTTCTCTGTCCACCTTATCCTATGTCATACTTTCCCTTTCTCATTAATCTACATGCCTTGTCTAATTACCATAATTCTACATACCCTTCTGTTCCTACTTAATCCATTCCTGATATAAGTTTTCAGAATTATTAGCCCTCCTCCTCATCTAATTCCTTTATTAATTCTTTTTTGCACCATATTTGAATAGCATAATTATTATTTTTAAATTTTCCTAGAGTTTTGCTTTTTACAACCATACTCAGCTCTGCTCCAATCTTTCTTTTGAGCAATTCAGTTTCTGACATTAATTGTAAACATTTGATATAGCTTTTCATGTAATAAACAAAAACAAGTTATCTTTATTAAGTCCCTTGAAATTAATGATTTCTTTTTGCTTTTATATGTTAAATTTTCTCTTAAGTTCAGGTTCTGTTGAGAAAAAGTCCTGAAAATCTACAAGTTTCTCAAATTATCATTCAATGTTATAGTTATTTTTGTTTGGATATAATATCTTTGACCACAAGCCTAATTCTTTTGATTGTTAATATATATTCTTTCAGGATCTGTGGTGTTTTATTGTGACTGCTAATAAATCTTTCACCAAATTACGTGGAACTTTTAGTGGATAATCATGAGAAGTCATCCACAAACTCCTTTCAAGGAGATTGGAGGACCACAGGTATAATAAGCTTTGGGACTTTTTCAGTGTATCAGTCAGTTGTGTTGTTTTATTATTTTTCTCTAAAAATACTATTTTTCATATGGGATGGCTTTTTGGAAAGCTAGGAGACAGGGATACATGGAATAACTATGGTGATATAAGAAACAGAATATCAACAAAAAACTTAAAAAAATGATTTGTGTTATAAAATCTATGGTATGATGAATGGATTATTTTCTCCCTTTCTTGCCCTGCTATAGAGTGACTTTTTCCTGAAATTTTGAGGATTTAACAGAGGTGTCAAAAATCAAAAGATTCATATTGTTTTCTTATACTTTCCATTGGGGGAAAAAAGAGTTGTTGTTTTTTTGTTTTTTAATTTTGAATGAGGAAAAAAAATACATATTCAACAAACGTGTAGGTTTTCAGAACTTTTTGTCAACCAAACCAGAACAGAAAATTTAGCATATAAGAGCCAATATGAAAGGTTAATTTTAAGGAACTTAACATGGACAAACTTTAAACATGAACAAATTACTTACTTATGGGATGTGTTTATAATTGACATCAACAGTAAGGTAGCTAAAAAAAGATTGGGAAAAAGTTAAGATAAAAATACTAATCATGTTATACAAAAGAGGTGCAGAGAGAGAATAGACACAGAGGCATTAAAAGAGGGAGGAGGACTTGTAGTTCAGAAAAACCTGTTCTCATGGGGTATGGGTCCAATAGGTACATGTATACCATGAAAAGTATAGTACCCTCCAAAATCTATAAAGAAATAAGCAGGAAAGAATGGGCATATAGGGAAGCAAAGGATGAGGGAAGGCGACAAGGAATGGATTATTGTGTGGGGGAGAGGTTAAGTAATAACAAGGCAAGTTATGAGCAGAATTTAATTAAAGAGGCATCAGGGATAGGAAAGACATATCTGTGTGTGTGGTGTGTGTGCATATGATTGCATGTATATATGCATATATCTACATATGTATCCATAAATATATCTTTTCTTAACTAGCTTGCTTGGGAGTGGTGGGAGGATGAAAGGAGGAAAAATAAAATGAATAATACGGTGCAATGCACAACAGAGAACAAAAGAACAATTTACAAGGAAGTAAAGAAAAATGGATATTAAATAATATGATTTATTTTACATATATAGAGAGATATACTTTTTTGATCTAGTAATTTGTTGTTACATATTTTGAATCATTCCTGATGTTCTGCTGGGACATGCCATGTTCTCTTTTGTTTTGCTTTATTTTAATTTGTATTCTTTTTTGTTTTTATTTTTGTCTTACTGTTTTTTTCCAAATAAAACATTTTTTAAAAAAATCTAAATAAAAAAAAGAAAATAGAATTTTTCTTTATTAAGCACAATAATTTCTCTTATTTTTGAATATCATAAAGTTTCAATCATTATAAAATATTTAAGTCTAAACTAAATATTCAAAATGACCTTTTCTTCTTTTTGTTTTATAAACAAAAATAAAATATATACTACAATGCCAAAATGATAGTTGGATTGGTAAAAAATTAAAATTCAAGGAAAATTATATAACCTGAAGCTTTTTTGTCTGGTATTGTTCTATTGTGGGACTGTTATATCTATAACTAAGTGAAGAGCAAGGAAAAGTCATGGACTTAAAGTCTTTGATCAATAGGTATAAAGACATTAAAATGCAGTATAATGTTGAATGTGCATAGAAATTATCATTTAGGAAGCAAATTGGTTTGTGACCTCACTTATAACACTGTTATAAAGTGTTCAGAGACACATATAAAATCTGACAGTATTCAATGAGGCATATCAGAGACATTTAACTGAAAGGCTTTCCCAGTGTTATTGCTGTTGATGACAATATCTGTCTGATGTTTTTATGCTAATTTTCAACAAAGCTCACATTCTCATAGAAAGAATAACATAGAATAGTGTTGTAAGCATCTGTGATGATATTATCATTACTGTTCTGACTTCATTTTTTGGAGATGAAATCATTGTTCACTCTTTGCCCTCCTTTTCAAAATGTATTCAATTTATGTATTTGTTCAGGGGTGAGGTTTTTTTTTTTTTTTCATGAAGAGAACTCTAAATTATCTGGTTGCAATTAAAGTAATAAGAGAAATCAGCATTGTAATAACTGCTGACATATGTTTATTCCCTTCTGCATTCTTCATTAACTATTGAGGATTTGTTATATTATTTGCTATTAATATAGGGGTCCTTTTTATTTACTATTTTTCATGACATCTGAGCTCCATTTCAAAATTCAATACACTGCTACTATCTGAATTGTGCCTCTAGACAAAAGGCTAAGTGATGGATGAAACTTTCTTGAGTGTTGTTGAATATATTGATTTTTTTACCTTAAAATTTCAGAGTCACTTCTATTTTAAATTGTTCTGCTCCTAAAAACCCTCTTTCTTGTTTTTTAATAGAATTTTATTTTTCCAAGTACATACGAAGATCATTTTCAAAAATCACTTTTTCAAAACTTTGTGTTCCAAATTTTCTCCCTTTCTCCATCTCCCCAACATAAGAAGCAATCTGATATAGGTTAAATATATTCAATCCTTTTAAATATATTTACATATTTATCATGCTGCACAAGAAAAATCAGATCAAAAGAGGGGGAAAACATGAAAAAGAAAAAATATAAGCAAGCAAACACAAAAAAGCAAGCAAACAACAACAAAAAAGTGGAAATAATATCCTTGGTCCACATTCAGTCTTCATAGTTCTCTCTTTGGTTGGAGATGGTGATTTCCACACAAGCCTATTAGAATTGCCTTCAATCACCTCATTCTTGAAAAGAGCCAAAACCATCGTAGTTCATTATCACATAATCATGTTGTTACTTTGTACAATGTCCTTTTGCTTCTGCTTGCTTAACTTAGATTCATTTTATGTAAGTCTTTTCAGGCTTTTCTGAAATCAGCCTTCTCATCATTTCTTATAGAACAATAATATTTCATTACATTCATATACCATAACTTATTCAGTTATCCTCCAACTAAAAAGCAGTCACACAATTTCCAACTTCTTGACACTATGAAAAGAGTTGCAACATTTTTGCACAAGTGGGTTTTTTCTTTCTTTTATGATCTTATAAATCAAGTAGAGACACACCTAGGTCAAAAGGTATGCATAGTTTTTTATAGTCCTTTGGACTATAGTTCCAAATTACTCTCCAGAATGGTTGAATTATTTCACAACTCTGTCAACAATGCGTTAGTGTGCCAGAAAAACACTCTTTCTAAAAATAATTATTTTCTTTAAGCTTCATATAGAGGGTTTAAAATTTATTTAAAAAACTATACCTATCTAACATTGTAGATGACTGAGAAAAGTTCAACGTTTTTCCCCATTATAACTTTTGTCAGTTGTTCAACGTTGGCATAAACATTAGACCAGTAACTGAAAACATTGTATTCCCTGAGATAAATTACTTACCATGGTTACAGCATATAGATAATCCTTAGGATCATTTGAAGATATTTCACAGTCCAGGTCTCTTAACTAGATTATAGCTACATATGTCT
>JAJPUD010022082.1:0-22002 GCA_023553655.1 Myrmecobius fasciatus | reverse complement strand
CTTCTGCTAGTCTGGGAGATCAATATTTTTGTAGGTATTCCTCCTTTTATCTTAGGTTATCATATTTATTGACATAAAATTGTAGAAAAAGTTCCTAATTATTCCTCTAATTTCTTCTTCATTAGTAGAAAATTCACCCTTCTCATTTATGATACTAACGATTTGATTTTTTTTCATTCCTTTTCAAATTCGTCAAATTAAATAAAGGTTTATTGATTTTGTTGATTTTTTTCATGAAACCAACTCTGAGTTTTGTGTATTAATTCAATAGTTTTCTTACTTTCAATTTTATTAATCTTTCCTTTTATTTTCAGAATTTCACATTTGGTATTTAATTGTTGGTTTCATTATTTTTTTCTTTTTCTAGATTTTTTAGTTCTATTTCCAATTCTTTGATCTTCTCTTTCTCTATTTTCTGCAAATAAGCATCTGGCAATATAAAAGTTTCCCTAAGAACTGCTCTGGCTGCAGCCCATAAAATTTGTCATGTTATCTCATTATTTTCATTCTCTTGGATGAAATTATCTTTTGTGTCTATAATTTGGTGTTTCACCCACTCATTCTTTAGGATTAGGTTATTTAGAATACAATTAAATTTTGGTCTATTTTCCCTGGTCTTTTATTACATGAGATTTTTATTGCATCATGATCTAAAAAAGATGTAGTTACTACTTCTGCCTTTCAATATTTGATTTTGAGATTTTTATTTTCTAATATATGGTCAATTTTTGTGTAGATTCCATGTACTACCAAGAAAAAACAGAAATGAAATTATCCTGGGTCTCTGTGCTGTGCCTGCACTTGGCTATTTTCCTCTGTGCCCAATTGAAACACATCTTTTCTGAAGTTCTTTCAAAATATCTTCTGGACATTTGTTACATTCCAAATATTTATGAATTCTGTCATTCTAAAACCAGTTTAGAGGCTTGCTCTGGTATTGACCTGAAGGAATCCAGTAACAGCTCAGACAGAGACCTGTCTAAGTTCTGCCATCTTGGTTCCTTCCCATACATTAGAGTTTCTTAACCGAGGGTCCCGAGGTGATCCTTGGATGGATTTAAAGAGTTTCATAAACTAGATGGGGGAAAATAGTGTCTTTATTTTCACTAACTTCTAATTTAGTATTTCTTTCAATTCTTAATATAGGAAACAAAAATTATTCTGAAAGTGGATTCATTTCCTCAAGCCACCCAAAATGGTCCATTACAGAAAAAAATAATATTTTTAGATAATCAATAAGCTGGAGGTCATTGGACAAACAGCATGGCTGGAATAACTTTGAAGAAACCTTGTATGATTTCTAACATGTGTGTGCATGTGTGCATGTATGTTTGTAGTGAGACAGAGACAAAGACAGAAAGAGAGAGTCATAGAAATAAATATAAAGAGAGAGAGAGAGACAAAGGCAGACACAGTCAGAAAGAGACATTGATTTCCCTTGTTATAGTGTTTTAGATTTTCCTTTTTTTCTACTAAATAAGCTACTTATTTTAAAATAATAATAATAAAAAAAATAAACATAGTGATTTGATAATAGTTTTTTTTTTTCTCTTTGGAGGACAGAGAGAAAAGGAGTCCAGAATTGAAATATTATTGGTATGTGATTGCAGATTAGCAATTTCTCTCTAATTTATAATCTTAGAGAATTTTGTGGGTCATTCTTACCCTTGGTCATAAATCCAGTCTGTTTTGAAATATGAAAGAAAATTTCAATTTGAATGAGACTTTATCCACAAGAAGTCATGACTATTTGCCTTTAATGGTAAGCTGACTCTCTATCTGTGTGCTGGCATTTAATGGAATGTCACACATTTATACCACAAATGTAAATAAATGAGGCAAATCACAATTCAGGCCAACTTTCTCTTCATTCTTTAAGCAAATAATGATTCTCCAAACAAGCAAAGGGTAAAAATTGAAGTGAGAATTACAAAACATCAAAAATGGAGCACCATGAATATATGAACAGATATAGTTATCTATGGAATGTTTGTTTATGTGTGTGTATATGTGTGCGTATTTATTTTTTTTATTTTCTTAATTTTTGGCCGCTGAAGATATGCCTTCACAGAAAGATGATGGCTGTCCATTTTGGCAGAGATTTCCAATATAAGAAACTTTTTAGGCTTGTGTGAAATGTATTCCTAATAGAATATAAAACTAAAATATGTCAGGAGCTTTAAGGAAGTACAAATTATACTTTTCAGTTCTTTGAGGATCCTAAGCTTTATAATTTTATTTTATAAAGTTCATGAAAATTTATTAGTTTTATTTAGAATCATTAACTTGCCCACCTTGCTGTGACAGGAAACTTATCATACACAAAGAAAATTTCTGGAGAATTGGTTGGTTTTGATCTGAAACTGCTCATGTCTCTGATCCCAAGGATTTTAGAGACTACTTATGCAATACTCTGCACTCATGCCTCTAGAATCCAACTTTTTTTAATCTCTTAGAGTAGTCATGATTCTTTCTCAATATACTTTTCTAAGGCTTCTTTTTCCTCTCTTCATGTAGTCTACCCTAGTCATAGTAACATAAATTTATCAGATAGCACAAGGGATAGGTATTTTATAGATATTATTTCATTTTATCTGCACAGTAACACTGAACTCAATATACTCAATTTCCTCATTTTTCAAATCAAGAAACAGGCTTAGATAGAATAAGTGATAAAATGATGTGTATCAGAAGAAGGATTTGATCCTACATCTTCCTCATTCCAATTTTTCTTCATTCCACGGGACTTTTTGAACTTTAACCCAACTGAACTGTATTAAATTCTTGGAATGTTATCACATTCCCTAGCAAAGATTAAGAAAGCAATAGAAAAACAGCTTTCACACTTTCTCTTAAATTATCAGGTATGTTATCTTTGGCCTAGGTTTGGAGAAATGCGTTTCTTACCCTTACCCTCTAGCTGCCAAGTCAAATTACATTGGCTAAAAAGAGCAAATTGTTCTCCATAAATCTGATTATAAATCAATTTTAATGAGTATGAACAATAGCCAAGTAAAATCATCTCTTAAATATTTTGGAAGAATGCCTATTCTTTACTTCAATTATTATCATTCTCCTTTCTGATCTACTACAATCAAATTTTATATCAATTGGTCTACAAAAAACCACCAGCCAGCATAATTAAGAATCTGAAGTGTAGACACTTTAAAACATTTAAACAATAATGAAAGGAAAGTGTTAACTTTGAAGAATGGTGTTTTTCACTATATAACAATAATAAATTCATCATATTAAGATGTGATTTATTGTATTAGTGAAACACTGGTGAAAATCAAAATATTTTCATCATTACCTTTGATAGAGAGATTTACTTAAAAGAAATAGAGTAAAATCTTGATTATTTTATCTTGAAGTTCAGCATCATTTAAAAAAATTAAAGTTTTGAAGTTAATAATTTTTAAAAGTTTTGAAGTTAATAATAATTGCTAGAATTTATACAGAATGAATGAAGGACAAAGGGCAATCTGAAAGCAGTAGTAGTTATTCCACTAGGGACCAGAGTTCCATTTGGCAATGCTGCTCCTTTTTTCCCCCTTCTTATTCTTTCCTTCCTTTCTTTCTTCCTTCCCTCCTTTTCATTCCTATCTCTTACTTTTTCTCCCTCATCTCCCTTCTCATTTTCTGTCCATATAAGGGTTTATCTCTGTCCTTATCTCTGCTCAAGGTATACACATTTGATTTCTCTTCCTTACTTCAAATCCAGTGTTCTTTGTACTGTAATGCTTAGCTATTGTATCTAACAAAAATTTCCTCCATTACTTTGAATAATTAAATTGACTGAATAGGAAAAACATGGGAAGGAAGGAAGGAAAGAAAAATGAATAATATTATCCCCTACACATAATATGCAACATTGAATAATGTCATTTTTCATAAATTGTATGGATTTAGATTAAGATTTTTTAACAAGTCAGACATCCAAAATATGGAGGAAAATTTTTTCATCACTTTTCTTAGATATTTCATCATCTGAGATAATTGTACATTTTTATTTATTATTCTCATCTTTATCTAGTACTCTAAAAGAAATCTTAACACTAATATCTCTACCTTCTCACCCCATGTACTTTGTGAAATCTGTGCATCAAGTGAATAAAAGTAACTTCCTCTATTGTCTGTCTCATGACAAATACACAGTCTTAGTAAAGCCCATGGAGCTTTACTTCCAGAACCTCCATACATGCTAGACAGTCAATAATCGCTATCCAAAATGGGTATGTGTAATAATTATATTTTGTTCAATAGAAAAATTTGCTTATTATCAAGGAATGATATCAAATGTGAAAAAAATTACAATAAACCCTTCCAGATAGAATTAGAAACACAAAATAAATTCATTTCGTTTGACTGATTCTTGAAGTCTTATTGAGTCATTCACTTGCATTTGTTCAATTCTTATTTTTAAAGTGTTGTTTGCTTCAGTTACCTTTTTAAGTTCCTTTTGTAACTGGCCAATTGAATTTTTTTGTTCATTGCACTCTTTTTCCACTTCACTAATTTTATTTTTCAACAAATTGGTGTCTTTTTCATATTTCTTTTGCAGGGCATCATATCCTTCTTGCAAGATAATTGTATCCTTCTTGCACTGATTTCAATTTATTTTCCCATTTATCCTCCAGCTCTCTTATGAGGTTCTTTATGCAATCTTCCAGAAAGGCCTTTTGAAAAGAAGACCAGTGAAGGTCCTTAATAACTTCCTCTGGGATTTTATCTAAAGGAACCTCAGGATCTGGGGTCATCCCTTCTTTCTCTCAATAAAAGCTGTCTATGGTGAGAGCTCTCTTTTGCTTCTTCATTTTTTTTAGACAGTGTGGATGTCTCTTTAAGGCTCAGAAAAAAAATGGCAGCTGAAGTTCTTTGCCCTGGGGCAATTTGGCGAATTAACTTAAGGTGCTGGGCCAGTGGGGGCTAGGACTAAGTCCGAATTACTCCTTAAACAAGGCAAGTCTGCCAGAACACCTGCCCTCAATCAGGGCAGAGTGTCCCGTGTGCCTCAGATAAACTCCAGGTGTTTGGAGTTTGGAGTTTCTGCCACTATGACCTGAGTCCCACCCTCACTTCCAGCCTACACCGAGTCCACAGTTTATCCCTCTGTCCGAGTTAAACAAACCTGATATGAAATTCTTCAGAAAGCAGTGTCCAAATAGTTCTGGATTCATTGACTTGAAGATCAGTTCAGAGACTTATTTTATTGTTGGTTTGAGAGAAGATCGGAGGAGGATGCAGAGAGTCACATTTTCACTCCGCCATCTTGGTTCCGCCCCCACAAAATACATTCATTTCAAATGCACCTATTAATGTTTCTGAAATTAAGTTTTTCTTTAATTTGGGGAAAAATACATAAAAAAATCAAGAAAAAAAACCTTGAAAATTCCAATTGTAATTCAATGTAAGATCAGTGTGGGTAAGAAACATTTGATATTATCTCCAATAATTAGAATAAGAAATGTTAGGATGTTTGATTCTAAAGGGATTTTAGAATTTCTTGAAGAAATTCTATTTACATCCAATTTGAAAATAAATTTTGAAGTAAAATTGAGAGAAATGTGTACTTTATATTTTCAGCATATCTAGAAAAATAGTTTTCATTTGGCTTAGAGAACTTTCATGTTCTCAGTTTTCATTCAAAACTGTTTTGCTTAAGATTTCTTTCTCTGTTTGCTACACCTACTCCATCTTAGAAATGAAATTACATTTTTGCTGATCCATTTTTCTTGTACTTTCATATATAAAATATTTAATAACATTACCTTCAGGAAGAAGAAAAGTCTGACTTAGGATAACCATTGTATTTCTTTCTTTTGATGAGCCAAAATAAATAAGTTGCCTATAGATTTTCTAACCATATATATCAGTTCTTTTTAAGTATGAATAAGAAAATAAATGGACACATTGATTATTTAATAATTATCAGAAACAAATCTTATCGCCTAAGTGGTATCAACAAAATGTTAAAATATCACAAAGAATGCCTCCAATGCATTGGGTATATGTAAGGATATAGACAAGAATTTTTGGGATCTCTGAGAGTGAAAGGACTATCCATAACAATGAGTATGTTTCCATTATGGTTCAAATTTCATCCTAGCATTCTTTAGCACATATTTTGTTTTTGCTACTTTATGTTTTACATCTGGACTTAATGTCCAATTTGACTTGAAATTCCAGTATATGAGAAGAACTCTTCTTTTGTTTTAGTATATAATGATTTTTTCATATGTGATTGTGATAAATAGCGCCCATGGCAAATACCTGCAGGGATCACACAAATGTATTATCCAATTGCCCAATACTAAAATGATGAATAAATAGTGCAAGCAGAAGTAATGGCAAAAAGGTCAAGGAGATGGCAAAAAGGTCAAGGAGCTAGACCATTTGTTCATTAATAAACATATATAGACCTTAACAGTCTTCCTTGAGTCTCAGATGTTTTTGCTATAAAAGACACTCCAATGGGATAGCAGAAAGCAAGGTTAAGATAGGGTTCATATAACAAAGCACCATTACCATTGCTACTGGGTGACAGAAAAGGATTTTTTTAATGTTTCCCATCATGCCGGGGTTTTTCTTGTTGTTGTTGTTGTTGTTGTTTTTGTAACATTGTGCTAAATGCAAGGAAGAAAAATTAAATATAAATATATAAATGCATATATCTGAGCCATTTAATATCAAGCTTTAATGTTTCTGAAAGCAGCAATTTCTTCTATATATGAAATTTTTGAGTATTTTAAAGAACATTCAGTGACAAAAATGATATTCCTAATAATTATTTTTTCAACTACAATCCCCAATTTTCTCCAAAGACTTTGTCAACTTTGAAACTTTTAAAAGTAAAGTTTTTATTTAATTTTTGGAATGATTAAAGTCAAGATGACCAAATCACATTGGAAGAAGAGGAAAAAGATGCAAAAAAGAAGATAATAGGGAAAAGAAAGAGGGAAAAGAAGCAGCAATTTTTTAAGAAAAAATTACTATTTTGAAAATTACCTCAAATATAAAAATAAAAAGGATAAGTAAAAAAAGGAACCAACTGTAATCAATGTAAGTTACAGAAGCGCCAGTATGGATCATAGAAAATTTGTGTTCAAAAAAATCTGTTCATAGACCCAGACAATTCGAGACCCATGATGATAAGTTGTAAAACATATTTAAATATTCATGACTCTTTCATTTGTAAATGTATTTATTTAATAAGTATATTTAAAAAGAATAACTGGAAAGAACAGCACAATCTGTTCAAATGTGCCTCTTACATGTAATAACTGAGAACATAGGCAAATCATTTAGTTTTTCTGACCCGCTAGAAACTTTCTAAGGTTATTTTAAGCTATCTTCAGTAATCCAACTCAAAGGAAAGATTCCTCAGGCCAAGACAAGAGGCTCTTGCCATAGCTTAAGATACTATACATACATATATACATATATGTGTGCATATGTATATATATATATGTGTGTGTGTGTGTGCATATATAGTATAGTTTCATGACTATCTTTTCTTTTTAGGTTTTTATTTTCAAAATACATATGCATAGATTTTTTCAGCATTCATCCTTGCAAAACTGTGTGTTCCAAATTATTTTCTCTCCATTCATCTCACACTCTCCCTTAGACAGCCAGTATTCCAATATATGTTAGACGTGTAATTATTCTATACATATTTCCACAATGATCATACTCCACTAGAAAAATCAGGAAAAAAACAAAATAATGAGAAAGAAAACAAAAAGCAAGTATACAACAAAAAAGATAAAAATGCTATATTGTGATCCACATTCAGACCCCACAGTCCTATTTTGGAATGCAGATAACTCTCTCCATTACAAGTCAATTGGAACTTGTCTGACTAACTTCATTGTTAAAAAAGAGCTATATCCATCAGAATTGATCATCACATAATATTATTTTTACTGTATACAATTTTCTCTTGGTTCTACTGACAACTCTTAGTATAGATTCATGAAAATCTTTCCAGGACTTTCTCAATTTATTCTGTTAATTATTTCTTTTACAACAATAATATTCCAATACAGTCATATATGATAACTTAGTCAGCCACTCTCCAGCTGATAGGCATCCACTCAGTTAACACTTCCTTGCCACTACAAAAAATATGCTACTATAAACATTTTTGCACATGTGGGTCATTTTCCCTTTTTTGATCTCTTTTGGATACAGGTCTAGTTGAGACACTACTGGATCAGAGATTGTGCACAGTATGATAGTCCTTTGGACATAATTCCATATTGCTCTCCAGAATGATTGGATCAGTTCACAGCTCTGGCAGCAATATATTAGTGTCCCAGTTTATCCACATTCCCTGCAACATTTCTCATTTTCTTTTCCTTTCATCTTAGCCAATCTAAGATGTGTGTATTAACTCAAACTTGTCTTAATTTGCATTTCTATGATCAGTAGTGATTTAGAGCATGTTTTGATGTAACTAGAAATGGTTTCAATTTCTTCTTCTGATATTTGTCTGTTTATATCCTTTGACCATTTGTTAGCTGGAGAATCACTTGCATTCTTATAGATTTGAGTCAATTCTCTAAATATTTGAAAAATGAGGACTTCATCAGAATGCTTGGATGTCAAATTTTCTCCCAGTTTTATACTTCCCTTATAATATTGTCTGCATTGGTTTGGTTTGTACTAAAACTGTTTAACTTAATTTAATCAAAATTATCCATTTGCATTTCATAATGTATTCTAGTTCTCCTTTGGCCACAAATTCATTCCTATTCCACAGATATGAGAGGTAGATTATCCTTTGTCCTCCTAATTTGCTTAGAGTATCATTCTTTATGTCTAAAAAATGAAACCATTTTGATCTTAACTTGGTAAAAAGTGTTATGTGTTGGTCAATGACGAGTTTCTGCCATACAACTTTCCAATTTTCCTAGCAATATTGGTGATATAGTGAGTTCTTATCCCAGAAGCTGTGATCTTTGGGTTTATCAAACATGAGATTGTCATTGACTATTGTGTTTTGTGAACCTAACTTATTCCACTGATTGGCTATCTTATTTCTTTACCAAATGGTTTTCAAGACTATTAGTTAATAATATAGTTTTAGGTCTCAAACAGCTAGGCCACCTTCATTTGCATTTTTTTTAGTTCCCTTGAAATTCTTGATCTTTTCTTTCTCCAGGTAAATTTTGTCATTATTATTTTCTAGTTTTGTAAAGTAATTGGCAGTTTGATTTGATTTGGCCCTGACTAATTAGATTAATTTAGGTAGAATTGTCATTTTTTTAATCTTAGCTTGGCCTATTCATGAGCATTTGATATTCTCCCAATTGTTTAGATATGAATTTATTTGTGTGGAAACTGTTTTGTAATTGTGTCCATATATTTCCTGACTTTTTCTTGGCAGGTAGAATACCTAATATTTTATATGATCTGTAATTAGTTTAAATAGAATTTCTCTTTGTATCTCTTGCCACTAAAATTTGTTTGTAACATGTAGAAATGATGATGATTTATATGGATTTATTTGTATCCTGTATCTTTGCTAAAGATTTGAATTATTTTTACTAGATTTTAAGTTGATTCTCCAATTACACCATCATATCACTTCCAAAGAATGATAATCTGGTTTCCTCATTAACTACTCTAATTCCTTTTTTTTTCCTTCTCTTATTGCTAAAGCTAACATTTCCGATACAATATTGAATAGGAATGGTGAAAGTGGGCAAACTTGTTTCACTCCTGATCTTATTGGGAATGGTTTTATTTTATCTACATTACATATGATGTTTGCAGGTGGTTTTAAGTAGATGCAACTGATCATTTTAAGAAAAACTCCATTTATTCTTTACCCTCTACTGTTATTAATAAAAATGGGTGTGAGATTTTGTCAAATGATTTTTCTGCATCTACTAAAATTGTTTATAGATATAGTCAATTATGCTAAGAGTGTTCCTAATATTGAACTAGTCCTGGTTCAATTGTTTGGAATCAGTATTCAAGTGTAAATCCTCCTGGGTCATGGTGTATTATCCTGGTCATATTTTGCTGCAATCTCTTTGCTAATAATTTATTTAAGATTTTATACCAACATTAATTATGGAAGTCGTTCTATAATTTACTTTCTCTCTTTTGACTTTACCTGGTTTAGTTATCAGCACCATATCTGTATCATAAAAGGAATTTGGTAGGATTCATTGTTTTCTTATTTTTCTGAATAGTTTGCATAATATTGGAATTAATAGTTTTATAAATGTTTGGTAGGATTCACTTGTAAATCCTTTCTGACCCCATTCAGTTTTTTTTTCCAAATGTGTACCATACCTAAATTTTCTAAAAATCTATTTATCTCCTCAACTTCTTTCTTATTTATTTTGTGGTTCAATTTATCTAGTTCTGAGAGAGCAAGTTTGGCATACTCCACTAGTATACGTTGGCTGTCTATTTCTTCTTACAACTTTATTAACTTCTCTAGGAATTTTGAGGCTATACCACTTTGTGCATATGTGTTTAATGTTGATATTACCTCATTACCTGTGGTACCCTTTAGCAAAATGTAGTTTCCTTCCTTATCTCTTTTAATTAAATCAATTTTACTTTTGCTTGATCTGAGATCAGGATTGTTGCCCCTGCTTTTTTTTTCCCTTCAGCTGAAGCTTAAAAGATACTGCTCCAGCCTTTTATTTTTATTCTGTGTATATCGCTCTGCTTTAAAATCATTTCTTATAAACAACATGTTTCAGGATTCTGGCTTTTAATCCAGTCTGCTATCTGCTCGTATTTTATGGGGGTATTCATCCCTTTCATATTCACAGTCAAAATTACTAACTCTTTATTTTGCACCATCTTATTTTCCCCAAGTTCTATTTTGCTCTTCCCTTTTGTCCTTTCCCTTCTTTCCAGTGTTTAGTTTCTTACAACCACATCCCTCAATCTGCCCTCTCCTTTTTTATCCCCTTCCCCATTTCTTATCACTTCCATTCTATTAGAATCTCCCTTTCTTTTGCACTTTCTCCTTCTACTTTCCTATAAAGTGAGCCACATTTCTCTATCAAACAAAGTATGTCTGATATTCCCTCTTTGAGCCAAATCTGATGATATTAAGAGTCACTCATCCCCCTTGCTTCTTTGCTTCAATTGTAATAGGTCCTTTTTTTATTTTTCATGTGATGTAATTTACCCCACTTTACCCCTCTTTGATTTTTTTCCAGTTCAATCCCTTTTTACAAACATAGTTTCTTTATTATTTCATAAAAATAGTCATAAAAATTACATTCTTATGCTTCTCTTGAGTTCTTAATTTGAATATCAAATTTTCTGTTAAGCTCTGGTCTTTTCAACACAAATTAATGAAATTCTCCTATTTTATTGAATGTCCATCTTTCCTCCTGAAAGATAATGCTTAATTCTACTAGACAGTTGATTCTTGGCTGCAGTCCAAGCTCCTTTACCCTTCAGAACATCATATTCCAAGCTCTTCAGTCCTTTAAAGTGGAAACTGCTTGCTCCTAAGTAAATGTGATGTGACTTCACAATATGTTAATTGATTCCTTCTGGCTGCTTGCAATAGTTTCTCCCTGATCTGATAATTTTGAAATTTAGCTATGATCTTCCTTGGAGTTTTCATTTTGTGCTGTCTTCCTGGAGGTGTTTGGGGGATTATTTCAATGGGTATTTTAACCTCTGGTTCTAGGACCTCAGAATACTTTTCCTTGATGATTTTTTGAAATATGTTATCTAGGCTGTATTTTGCAACATGGTTTTCAGATAATCCAATACTTCTTATGCTGTCTCTCCTGGTTTTATTTCCCAGATTTGTTGTTTTTCTGATGAGGTATTTTACATTCTCTTCCTTTTCATTCATTTATTAGTTTTATTTGACTGATTCTTTTTGTCTCATTGAATCACTCACTTAAATTTACTCAATTCTAATTTTTAGTGAATTATTTTCTTTAGTTAGCTTTTTTACCTCATTTTGCATTTGGTCAATTGAACTTTTAAATTAGTTGTTTTGTTCATTGGATTTTTTTCCCCATTTCACCAATTCTGTTTTTTTATGAAGTTGTTCTTTTCTCATTTCACCAAATTTATTTTAAAGAGTTTTCTTCATATAATTTCTGTTTACTTTTCCAAACTCTCCTGCAAAGCTCTCATTTCCTTTCCCCAATTTTCCTGACTCTTTTAAGATCCTTTCTGAATTCTTAAAAGGGGCCTTTTGAAGTGGAGAACAACTCATTTCATCCTTTGAGACTTCATCTGGAAATGATTTGCCTTTTGCATACTCAGGGTTTGAGGTTTGTTCTCCCTTGTCTTCATAATAGCTATCTATGGTCAGAGTTCTTTTAGCTTTTTTGCTCATTTTTAAAGATTGAAATTTGCTCTTAGGCCAAAGGGGAGATTGTCCCATGGTTACTTTACAGGCAATACAGAGTTGATGCTGTCCTGGAGCCAGTGCTGCCAACTTCTTTTCCTGCTATGTATACATAGCTAAGTCCCATATGTTATGTTGGGGTTCAAGGGTTTACTATCTGCCTTCTTTAGTTGTATTAGAAGTCTCACAGTTAGTCTGCTGATTCACTGTTCTCTGAATCAGGACAGAGTAGACAATGCTTTTCTGACTTGCATTCTTGTGCTTTCTGTGCTAGGCCACTTTCCCATCTGCCTGATTGAAACAGACCTCTCCAAAAGTTTTTTCCAAAGTATCTTCTGGTGCAAATATATTATACTCCAAATACAGGTGGGTTCTGTCGCTCCAAAACCTATTCAGCAGCTTGAGCTCATGTTGATCTGGGGGAAGCCAGGAAGAGCTCAAAGACCTATATGCTGTCTGCCATCTTTGCTCCACCCTCCTAAAATAATTTTTGCTCTTTTTATTGCCCAAACTTGGATCTGGGTTACAGTCTCAGGTTGATAAAGTACACTGGCATATTAGATCTTGTAATCTAATATGTGGCCACAAGGGATTTCCCAGTTGCAGGATTAGAAAGAGTGCTTGCAGTTGCTCACAAATCAAAATACAGGCAACGAGAATATAAATATAGTTCTCTTTAAGTTATACCATCTTGGAAAAACTGAAAGCTAATGAACTACACCAGAAAGCTTGGAAAACAGCCACATTTAAAATAAAAAAAAAAATAATTGAAGCTTGGCTCAATGTCCCCTGTGTCCTGGGAAAAGAGCTTTACAAAGTTAAAAGTAGAAAAAAAAATAGACTGAAAAATAAACAAAGAATGAAAAAGATTTTGACCATAGAAAGTGACAGGGTGGTGACAAAGTGGCAGGGAAGATCAAAAGAGAAGTTCTGAAGAAGGCAACAATGACCAAACAGCTACCTCCAAAGCTTTAAAGAAAAAAAAATGTGACAGGGAAAATTAAAACAGAATCGCATAAGAAGGCATGAATGACCAAACAACTACATCCAAAACCTCGAAGAAAAAATGCAGATTGTTTTTAGGCCATGAACAAACTCATAAATGATTTCAAAAATCAAATAAAAATGGTGGAGAAAATAGATGAGTATAATATAAGGAGGGGAGAATCAATGGCTTAATAAAGGAAGCATAAAAAAACTGAAGAAGCAAGAGGCAGTTTTCAGAAGAAATAATCAAAGTTGTCTACAAATATATTAAAATGTTGTAAATCACTATTGATTAGAAGAAATGTAAATTTTAAAAATGTGAAGCACCACCTTACACCTATAAGATTGAACAATATGGTAGAAAAGAAAAAAATGATAAATATTGGAGATGTGAAAAAATTGGGAAAATTCCCAACCCAAAGAGCTTTAAAAGCATGAATACCTTTTGACCCAACAAAACCATTTAATATATATATCCAAGATTTTTTTTAAAAATAAAAGAAAGGTGGGTAAGCTAGATGGCAAAGTGTGTAGAGCACCAGGCCTGAAGTCAGGAGGATCTGGGTTTAAATCTGGGCTCAGACACTTAACACTTTCTAGCTGTGTGACCCTGGGCAAGTCACTTAACCCAATTGCCTCAGGGAAAAAAAGAAAGAAAGAAAAAAAAAAAAGAAAAGAAAAGTACCTATTTGTATAAAAATGTTTATAGCAGCTATATTTTGATAGTGGCAAAAAATGGAAATTAGGGGATTCTCATCAACTATGGAATGGTTAAACTAGTTATATGATTTGGATGGAATAGTACTTTACCATGAGAAAAGATGATCATGTTATTTTAAAAAAAAACATGGAAAGACTTGCATGAAATGATGAAGAATGAAATGAGCAGAAGCATTATATAAAGTAACAGCAATATCGTACAATGATCAAGTATGAATTATTTGGCTGTTCTAAATAATATAATGAACCAAGGCATTACTATAGGATTTATGATTTTTAAAATGATATCCATCCCCATAAAAAGAACTAATCTACTCAGAATGAATATCAAAGCATATTTAAAATAAACAAGTAAAATGATTTTAATTTGTGTTTTCTTTCACATCATGAATAATATAGAAACATATTTTGGTTTACTATATATACATAATCTAAATCATTTTTCTTGCCTTTTCAGTGATGGGGAAGGAAGGGGGGAAGTATTTGGAACTCAAACTTTAAAAAAAAACATTAGAAATATTTATTATATGTAACCAGAGAGAAATAAAATGATAAAATTTATAAACAAAAATTCAAAAATAAAAATATTTTTATATCTGTCATGTGAAAAATAAATAAAAATATTTTTGTTACTTTTTCTCACTTCTAGGTCATTACTATGACACTATTCTTGTCATCATTTGTCCATAGACTGCTCTGCATCTACTCAGATCCTATGATAATTTAACACCTGACCTAAGATCTGCAACTCTTCCGAAATTAAAATATTTTGCAGAGATGTCTTCTGAATCATTTTGCCTAAGTCCTTCAGTCATCTAATTTTAATAGATCAAATTTCTCTTATACATTCTTTAGAATACTTTTCAGCTTTAATTCATCCATATCATTTCTAACACTACAGTATGGTTTTTGAAGCCTTGGTCCATGTTCTAAATATAGTATATTCCCTAAGTCCTTGTATAGAGTTTTCTATATATATAAATAGCTGATGCACAAAAATATGTAAACATTTTCTGATGTATAATCAAAGTACATATGATTCCTTTTATAAGTTTTTAAAATTTACATTAGAAATTAATATTAAATATATTTCCCACTTTCAATTTACCCAAGTACTAATATATTTTTTTTAATTCATGAGTATCATAAAAAGCAATAATGTAAATATAAACCTATATCCTTAGAAATAATGTTATTGACTGCAACCTGTGTTTAGGGGTGGAGTGTCAATAATGAAGGTCATTTAATATTTAAAGGGCCTCAAAGGCATTGGTCAAGGAAGAAATTCTGAGAAGCATATTCTTCATGTTAGAAATACTTTCTGACTAAATACTTACATAAGTAATTCAGAAATACAGAGAATTAATGTCTTAATTACAGAGAAATCCGGGTCTTAAAATTTCCAATATAGGTAATATTATTTATTATTTCTATTTATTTTAAATTCTTAGGCTGATATTAATTGAATGAGCACTAAATGTAAAACTGATTATATCCATTTCAAAACTAATAGGTTGGGTATTATATTCATTTTAGTCTATGTTCATAATTAAGATTTTAAAACAATATCTGCTCTTCAATTATTTTTTTTCTAAAGAAGAAATAGCACATGGATTAATCTTAGTTTCAAACCTTGCTGTTTGTAATATGAATTTTCATTATCAAAAATAAAAATTGATAAATAAATCAGAAAGTTCCTAAATTCAGCAAATGTTTTGCACAGAAGTTTTGCAGACATTTTCCATTGGAATCACTGCAAAAAAAGAAGGCATTTGGTTTTCAGATCTCACCAGTCTAGTATGAGCAGTCCTTCTGTTGAAAATCTCTTTTGTGCTATACTCTGTCAGGTTGCCAAAAAAAGGCAATAAACAGTCTAATGATAATAAGTATACTCTTTGTATCTGGGAGTCACTGATAACATTCCCTGTGCTCCTATTAATGACTTCTGTGTAGCAGAACATAGTAGACACTTTTAAAAGGATATCAGAATAACAAATGTACTGTAGTAGGCAATTTCTGAATTTTGTACAAAAGGAAAATTCTCTTTTTATTGTCATTTCTACCTGCTCTTGCCTGTGCAATCAATATGAGTGAAAAGCAGACTTACTGTTAATAGTTATTCTATTAGAAATCTTTTTCTTCTTTCTCTTCTTCATTATTTTTTTTCCTTTTTTTTTTTGACTTTCTTGTTTTGGTTATTATAATTCTTATCTTCTTCCTTGTCCTTTCCCTAATCCTTTTTTCTGCTTCTCCTTCTGCTCATCTTCCTTTCTCATTGTTAGTGTTGTTTTTCCCCTTCTTTCTTGATTGTTTCTTTTTCTTCCTTCTTTGTGTTGTTTTTCTTTTTCTTTCTTTTCCTCTTCTTTTTTTGTTCTTATTATTGATCTTCTCCTCCTTCTTCCTTTGCTTCCTCTTCCTCTTTCTCTTCTTCTTTCCACTATATCTTCCTAAAGGTACATAACTCAAATCTAAAATTAATCTTCCATATATTTTTTTAAATATTGGTATAAGATAATGAAATTATCATTTTAATTGAGTTAATAGTAGAGAATGAGTATCTTCCGATATGTAGGAAAATAAGATGTTAGATTCCATGTACTATTGAAACAAGTCAATTAATTTGTAGATATTTTGCATACATATCTAACATAACTCTGAACTATTGAATATAGAAACCCAAAGGAAGGGTGGCTATGTGGTACAGTAGATTAAATACTAAATTTAGAAATAAAAGATAAAAAGCAGAATGCAATTGAATACCCAAAGAATTTGGAGTCTAAAAGTTATAACTTCAAATATTTGTTCTGAATACAGTTAACTCATTATTTTAGCATATTATGTTTTGATTACTGAAATAGCCTTCTAAGTCATTATATATCTCCTTGACTTTCAATTTCTCTTCCTTCTACTTTCATTCTGAAAAACACTGTCAAATTAATCTTATTTAAATGCAACATATATCATGTTTCTTAATATACAAGGAACAATGATGACTTCATCTTTGCTTTTTTAGTTCAAGAACAAATGATTATTTAAAGACTTCAAGGATGGTGCACCACCTTTAATATGACACTTTATATATATATATATATATATATATATATACATACATATATACATATATACACACATATATGTGTGTATACATATACATATACCATACACACATACATATATAAACATACTTATATATATATACATATATATACAGATAAACATACATACATATATATGTGTGTGTATATATATGTGTGTGTGTGTATGTATGTATATGTATATAGATATACACACAAACATGCCCACAACTACAACCACACCTATACATCTATCTATATACATACATGCATATATCTGCAGGCATGTGTACACCCATAACTACATGTATTCATATATATATATATATATATATATATATAGGCATGAATTTAAAATAACATTAATATGGATGACATATTTCTCTCTTGATTGAGTCTTTAAGATTGCTTTTCTCTGAGATAAATGATTACTAGCCCTATTTTTTTTCTAATGAATTCTACTCCTGATTCTTGTTATAGTGTTTATGTGTATCTCTTATTTCCTATCCCTTATAACTCTTTTACTTTAATTTTAGTCCTTAATTTGCCTTGATAATACTTAACCACCTCCACTTATGGATTGTTCCCTTATTATATCTTCCCATTTTTTTCATCCCTTTTTATCCCATTCTGATTAGTCAACAAACCATATCCCACTTCAGTTAATCTAAACACATTTCTCTGTCCACCTTATCCTATGTCATACTTTCCCTTTCTCATTAATCTACATGCCTTGTCTAATTACCATAATTCTACATACCCTTCTGTTCCTACTTAATCCATTCCTGATATAAGTTTTCAGAATTATTAGCCCTCCTCCTCATCTAATTCCTTTATTAATTCTTTTTTGCACCATATTTGAATAGCATAATTATTATTTTTAAATTTTCCTAGAGTTTTGCTTTTTACAACCATACTCAGCTCTGCTCCAATCTTTCTTTTGAGCAATTCAGTTTCTGACATTAATTGTAAACATTTGATATAGCTTTTCATGTAATAAACAAAAACAAGTTATCTTTATTAAGTCCCTTGAAATTAATGATTTCTTTTTGCTTTTATATGTTAAATTTTCTCTTAAGTTCAGGTTCTGTTGAGAAAAAGTCCTGAAAATCTACAAGTTTCTCAAATTATCATTCAATGTTATAGTTATTTTTGTTTGGATATAATATCTTTGACCACAAGCCTAATTCTTTTGATTGTTAATATATATTCTTTCAGGATCTGTGGTGTTTTATTGTGACTGCTAATAAATCTTTCACCAAATTACGTGGAACTTTTAGTGGATAATCATGAGAAGTCATCCACAAACTCCTTTCAAGGAGATTGGAGGACCACAGGTATAATAAGCTTTGGGACTTTTTCAGTGTATCAGTCAGTTGTGTTGTTTTATTATTTTTCTCTAAAAATACTATTTTTCATATGGGATGGCTTTTTGGAAAGCTAGGAGACAGGGATACATGGAATAACTATGGTGATATAAGAAACAGAATATCAACAAAAAACTTAAAAAAATGATTTGTGTTATAAAATCTATGGTATGATGAATGGATTATTTTCTCCCTTTCTTGCCCTGCTATAGAGTGACTTTTTCCTGAAATTTTGAGGATTTAACAGAGGTGTCAAAAATCAAAAGATTCATATTGTTTTCTTATACTTTCCATTGGGGGAAAAAAGAGTTGTTGTTTTTTTGTTTTTTAATTTTGAATGAGGAAAAAAAATACATATTCAACAAACGTGTAGGTTTTCAGAACTTTTTGTCAACCAAACCAGAACAGAAAATTTAGCATATAAGAGCCAATATGAAAGGTTAATTTTAAGGAACTTAACATGGACAAACTTTAAACATGAACAAATTACTTACTTATGGGATGTGTTTATAATTGACATCAACAGTAAGGTAGCTAAAAAAAGATTGGGAAAAAGTTAAGATAAAAATACTAATCATGTTATACAAAAGAGGTGCAGAGAGAGAATAGACACAGAGGCATTAAAAGAGGGAGGAGGACTTGTAGTTCAGAAAAACCTGTTCTCATGGGGTATGGGTCCAATAGGTACATGTATACCATGAAAAGTATAGTACCCTCCAAAATCTATAAAGAAATAAGCAGGAAAGAATGGGCATATAGGGAAGCAAAGGATGAGGGAAGACGACAAGGAATGGATTATTGTGTGGGGGAGAGGTTAAGTAATAACAAGGCAAGTTATGAGCAGAATTTAATTAAAGAGGCATCAGGGATAGGAAAGACATATCTGTGTGTGTGGTGTGTGTGCATATGATTGCATGTATATATGCATATATCTACATATGTATCCATAAATATATCTTTTCTTAACTAGCTTGCTTGGGAGTGGTGGGAGGATGAAAGGAGGAAAAATAAAATGAATAATACGGTGCAATGCACAACAGAGAACAAAAGAACAATTTACAAGGAAGTAAAGAAAAATGGATATTAAATAATATGATTTATTTTACATATATAGAGAGATATACTTTTTTGATCTAGTAATTTGTTGTTACATATTTTGAATCATTCCTGATGTTCTGCTGGGACATGCCATGTTCTCTTTTGTTTTGCTTTATTTTAATTTGTATTCTTTTTTGTTTTTATTTTTGTCTTACTGTTTTTTTCCAAATAAAACATTTTTTAAAAAAATCTAAATAAAAAAAAGAAAATAGAATTTTTCTTTATTAAGCACAATAATTTCTCTTATTTTTGAATATCATAAAGTTTCAATCATTATAAAATATTTAAGTCTAAACTAAATATTCAAAATGACCTTTTCTTCTTTTTGTTTTATAAACAAAAATAAAATATATACTACAATGCCAAAATGATAGTTGGATTGGTAAAAAATTAAAATTCAAGGAAAATTATATAACCTGAAGCTTTTTTGTCTGGTATTGTTCTATTGTGGGACTGTTATATCTATAACTAAGTGAAGAGCAAGGAAAAGTCATGGACTTAAAGTCTTTGATCAATAGGTATAAAGACATTAAAATGCAGTATAATGTTGAATGTGCATAGAAATTATCATTTTAGGAAGCAAATTGGTTTGTGACCTCACTTATAACACTGTTATAAAGTGTTCAGAGACACATATAAAATCTGACAGTATTCAATGAGGCATATCAGAGACATTTAACTGAAAGGCTTTCCCAGTGTTATTGCTGTTGATGACAATATCTGTCTGATGTTTTTATGCTAATTTTCAACAAAGCTCACATTCTCATAGAAAGAATAACATAGAATAGTGTTGTAAGCATCTGTGATGATATTATCATTACTGTTCTGACTTCATTTTTTGGAGATGAAATCATTGTTCACTCTTTGCCCTCCTTTTCAAAATGTATTCAATTTATGTATTTGTTCAGGGGTGAGGTTCTTTTTTTTTTTTCATGAAGAGAACTCTAAATTATCTGGTTGCAATTAAAGTAATAAGAGAAATCAGCATTGTAATAACTGCTGACATATGTTTATTCCCTTCTGCATTCTTCATTAACTATTGAGGATTTGTTATATTATTTGCTATTAATATAGGGGTCCTTTTTATTTACTATTTTTCATGACATCTGAGCTCCATTTCAAAATTCAATACACTGCTACTATCTGAATTGTGCCTCTAGACAAAAGGCTAAGTGATGGATGAAACTTTCTTGAGTGTTGTTGAATATATTGATTTTTTTACCTTAAAATTTCAGAGTCACTTCTATTTTAAATTGTTCTGCTCCTAAAAACCCTCTTTCTTGTTTTTTAATAGAATTTTATTTTTCCAAGTACATACGAAGATCATTTTCAAAAATCACTTTTTCAAAACTTTGTGTTCCAAATTTTCTCCCTTTCTCCATCTCCCCAACATAAGAAGCAATCTGATATAGGTTAAATATATTCAATCCTTTTAAATATATTTACATATTTATCATGCTGCACAAGAAAAATCAGATCAAAAGAGGGGGAAAACATGAAAAAGAAAAAATATAAGCAAGCAAACACAAAAAAGCAAGCAAACAACAACAAAAAAGTGGAAATAATATCCTTGGTCCACATTCAGTCTTCATAGTTCTCTCTTTGGTTGGAGATGGTGATTTCCACACAAGCCTATTAGAATTGCCTTCAATCACCTCATTCTTGAAAAGAGCCAAAACCATCGTAGTTCATTATCACATAATCATGTTGTTACTTTGTACAATGTCCTTTTGCTTCTGCTTGCTTAACTTAGATTCATTTTATGTAAGTCTTTTCAGGCTTTTCTGAAATCAGCCTTCTCATCATTTCTTATAGAACAATAATATTTCATTACATTCATATACCATAACTTATTCAGTTATCCTCCAACTAAAAAGCAGTCACACAATTTCCAACTTCTTGACACTATGAAAAGAGTTGCAACATTTTTGCACAAGTGGGTTTTTTCTTTCTTTTATGATCTTATAAATCAAGTAGAGACACACCTAGGTCAAAAGGTATGCATAGTTTTTTATAGTCCTTTGGACTATAGTTCCAAATTACTCTCCAGAATGGTTGAATTATTTCACAACTCTGTCAACAATGCGTTAGTGTGCCAGAAAAACACTCTTTCTAAAAATAATTATTTTCTTTAAGCTTCATATAGAGGGTTTAAAATTTATTTAAAAAACTATACCTATCTAACATTGTAGATGACTGAGAAAAGTTCAACGTTTTTCCCCATTATAACTTTTGTCAGTTGTTCAACGTTGGCATAAACATTAGACCAGTAACTGAAAACATTGTATTCCCTGAGATAAATTACTTACCATGGTTACAGCATATAGATAATCCTTAGGATCATTTGAAGGTATTTCACAGTCCAGGTCTCTTAACTAGATTATAGCTACATATGTCT
>JAJPUD010022081.1:0-22003 GCA_023553655.1 Myrmecobius fasciatus | reverse complement strand
TATCCCCTTTCCCTCCTCCCTACTATTTTGCTTTTGATAACCACTTCTTTCAAACAATCCTTCCCTTTTAGAGCCCCACCCACCCCTTTTTCTCCCCTTTCCCTCCTGTTTCCTTATAAGTACATCGATTATTCCCTTTGAGCCAAATCTGATGAGATGGAGATTAACCCAATTCTCATTCCCCTCACTTTTTTCCCCTCAATCATTATAGGTTTTCTTTGCCTCTACATGTGATGTACTTTCCCTTATTTTACCTCCTTTTCCTCTTCTTCCAGTGTTATCCCTTTTCTACCTCTAATTTCTTTTTCAATATATCATATCATAATAATCATAAAATCACAATAATCATATCATAATCATAAAGTCACAGAAATCATATCATAATCATAATGTAATAATAGATTCATAAAATCAACCCTCATTCTATAAGTATCTATAACATAAATATAGTTCTCAAGAGTTTTTTTTCCTTGTTACCTTTTTATATTTCTCTTGTGTTCTGTGTTTGTAGATCAAATTTTTTGTTCAGTTCTGGTCTTTTCATTAGAAATAGGTGATATTCTCCTATATCATTGAATGACCATCTTCTTCCCTGGAAGATAATGCTCATTCTAGCTGGGTAACTTATTCTTGGCTGTAATCCAAGTTCCTTTGCCCTTTGGAATATCTGATTCCAGGCCCTTCGATCCTTCAAAGTAGAAGCTGCTAGGTCCTGTGTGATCCTAATTGTGGCTTCTTGATATTTAAATTGTTTCTTTCTGGATTCTCATAATATCTTTTCCTTGGTATGATAGTTCTGGAATTTAGCCACAATATTTCTGGGGGACTTAATTTTTGGGTTTCTTTCAGGAGGTGATCGGTGGATTTTTTCAAGGAGTATTTTGCCTTTTGGCTCTAAGATATCAGGGCAGTTTTCTTTTATGATTTCCTGGAAGATCGTGTCTAGGTTCTTTTTTACATCATGGCTTTCAGGAAGTCCTACAATCCTTAGATTATCTCTCCTAGATCTATTTTCCAGGTCAGTTGTTTTTCCTAGGAGATATTTCATGTTTTTCTCTATCTTTTCATTTTTTTGTTTTTGTTTGACTGATTGAAGTCTTGATGAGTCATTCATTTCCAATTGTTCGATTCTAATTTTTAATGTCTTATTTTCTTCAGTTACTGTTTTTAGTTCCTTTTGCAGTTGACCAATTACATTTTTTTGGTCATTGCATTGTTTTTCCATTTTTCTATTTTATTTTGCAGTGATCTTATTTCGTTTCCCCATGTTTCTTCTAACTCTCTTTTAAGATTTTTTATGCAATCTTCAAAGAAAGCCTTGTGACATGGAGACCAGTTTATGTCTCCCTTTGGGGCTTTTTCTGGAGTTGCTTTACCTTTAGGGGCCTCAGGAATTGAGGTCTGTTCTTCCCTCTCTCCATAAAAGTTGTCTATGGTGAGAGCTCTTTTTGGTTTTTTATTCATTTTTTTTAAAAGTGTGAGGTCTGTTTAGGGCAAAGGTGGGACGACTGCTTTAATTTGCCCTGGGGCAGTTTTGCTGATTGAGTTATTTCAGGAACTGGGCAGCTCAGCTGATTGAATTATTTCTGGTGCTGATCAGTCCTGCTGATTGATTGATCACCGTAGGGTGTTGTGTAATGGCAGCTAGGTACGATGCTCAGCAGGGGTTCAGTGGTTCACAATCTACCCCCCACAAAAGGCAGACCCCCAAACCAGCTGCCCACAGTCAGGACAGATTGGCCCAAGAGGTCCCCAGAAGACTCCCAAGTGTGTGAAAAGCACAACACTCCCACTCCTCTTCTGACTGCTGTTCCAGCTCCCTGCTCCAGCTCCCTGCCACGGTCTCCCTGTGCTGCAGTCTAGGTTCAGCAGACCACCCCACTGCCCAATTAAAACAGTCCTGTTTTGAGGTTCTTCCAGAGTATCTTCTAGAATTGTGTTGTCCTCCAGATGTTGTGGATTTTTTTGCTTCAAAATCAGTCTAGAGGCTTCATATGTTGTTGGTTTGAGGGAAGGTTAGAGGAGGTTACAGAGACTCCTGTCTGATCCCCGCCACCACGGCTCCACCCCCCATCCAATAGGTTCTTTAGAGATTTCAACTTTTTTTTTTAAGTTTTATCTTCATGCCCAGTTCACCAATCTGTTCCTTTTCTATTTTTGTCTTGTAAGCATTTAGGGATTTAGACATATAATATTTTCTATAAGTACTATTTTGGCTGTATCCTAAAAAAAATTAGTATTTTTAAAAATTTTTGTCATTCTCTTAAATAAAATTATTGATTGTTTTTGATTTGTTGTTTGGGCCATTACTTCTTAAATTTAGAGTATTTAGTTTTCAATTAGCTTTTAATGTAAGTTTTCATGGTCCTTTATAAATGAAATTTTCTTGCGTTATGATCTGAAAAGGATGTATTTATTTCTGCATTTGGTTATGAAATTTTATGCCCTAATAAGTGATTGGTTTTTGTGAAAGTGTCTTGTACCAATAAGTAAAAGACATATTCCTTTTTATTCTCATCAAGGGAAAGTAATGGTAGAAGAAAAATAAATAAATAAATATATATATATTTATATATATATAATGGTATATATACATACATATGTAAATTAAGTATATTTATGTTAGAGAAAATATTATTAAATGTTACTATTTGTGAATTTGTAAATTTACTTCTTTTTCAGACTTTGAGAAAAAAGTGGAATTAATTTCATCATAGCATGTACTCCATTAAAACTCTGATTTAAATTTAATATGGCCGATGATTGCAGTAATTTGGTTCCTTCTGTAAGAATCTCAAGATCCTTAAGAATTTTCATATAGATTATTCATACAACAACCCTGTAAGATTTGTCAGGTGCCTTTTTTTCATAACCAAAGAAATTAAGGAAGAAATTCAACCTGCAATGTTTCCAGTTAAACTAGGATTAGAAGTCACAACCTGGGAAATTTCCCACTTTCCCTCTTCACTAAATTGTACTGTTTCATTGTTTATTAAGCTTCTTTGTCTTAACTGTTATTCAAATACAGTATTCCAGAGACCAAAACTTTTATGAATATGCTAGTTCATATCATAATTGAAAGAGATGACTTTAAATCAATCTCAATTCATGTGTCCAACTCATATACATAATTTCCTATAAAAATATTGTATTATTAAAGTCACATTATACTAGGTTTTCCTAAAACACTATTCAACTCAAAAATTAAATAAGTTATTTGCCACGATCTACCAAAAAACATTAATTCCTGACCATTGCAATCTAGGATCATTACAATTTGGCTATATTTTATTCTTTCAATCTTATTTCATATGCCATTAATCACTATATTATAGCTGAACTGATATTAGAGATTCAGAATCACAGTCTCACATCAAATATTATTTGGTCCAAAAGCAAACTTACCTAAAGAGTCTCTTATAAACTTACTCTAACAATGATCCTCATGTGTGAAGACATCTAGTGAGATTAAAATAAAATTTTAGTTTCTGAAGAAATATTTCCTTATATCAAGCCTAAATCTGTCTTTCCAAAACCTTTATATATTTCTTTTACTGAGCTTTCAGATGTCAAGAATAAGTTGATTTCAAGTAACTATAACATATGCAGTGGGTATGCCCCAGCAAAATACCTTGGAAAATGGACTAAACCAGATTGAATGTAGATAACAGACCTCAAACCCATTAGGGATTTTGTCCACATTAAATTTTTTAAAATTAATCTTGGATATTGACTTTTATATGTGAAGTTTTCTGAGTTCTAGTTTGGTTAGTAGAAAGTACTGAAAATCTGCAAATTTAGTGAATGTTCATTTTTTCTCATGCAATATTATGGATAATTTTACTGAATATAATATTTTTGGCCAGAGTCCTAGTTCTTTTGATTGCTGATATATATGACTTGAAGATCTGTGGTATTTTATTGAGGCTGCTGATAACTCCTGTATAATTCTAATTGTAGCTCCAACATATTTAAATTGCTTTTTTCTTGTTTGTTCCTTGAAAAATTTTCCCTTTGTTCTGGGGGTTTTGAAATTTGGCTAAAATGTTCCCATGTGTTTTCTATGAAGGGTCTCTTTAAGACAGTGACTGGTATATTTTTTTTCTGCTTTCCTCTCCTGTTCTATCACTCCAAAACAATTTTCTTGGGTTATTTCTTGCATTATTGTGTCAAGATTCTTTTATTTTGACCACAGCTTTCAGTGTTTCCAATTATTCTTATATTTTCTCTTCTTGATCTGCTTTGCATATCCATTATCTTTTAAGATGTTTTACATTCTGTTCTATTTTTTCATTCTTTATATTGTTTTGCTATTTCTTTGTCTCTTATAGCTTTACTGTTCTCCCTTTGCCCAATTCCAATTATTTTTTTTCCTGAGACAATTGGGGTTAAGTGACTTGCCCAGGGTCACACAGCTAGGAAGTGTTAAGTGTCTGAAGCCAGATTTGACCTCAGGTCCTTCTGACTTCAAGTATGGTGCTCTATCCACTGTGCTACCTAGCTGCTCCTCCACCCCATTCTAATTTTTAAAGAGCTCTTCTCATGTTTAAAATTCTTTATCTCCTTTTAATTTGAATGGCTTTTTCATAATCTTGTTTTTCTTGGATTGTTTTTATTTTTTAGTTTTTCCTCAATGTTTCTCATTTGATGTTTAAATTTTCTTTTGAGCTGTTCCTGTTAATTCTCTTTGGGCAGGGAGCCATTTACCATTACTTTTTGGGATAGAAGAAGCTTTTTTTTACTTCATTGTCTTCCTCTGAAGATTAACTCCTGGTCTTCCCTGTTCCCACAGCAAATCTCTGTGATTGGGGTCTTGGTTCTTCATCAGTTCATTTTTTAAAAATTTAAATGTAAGCACTTCTAATTGTGGAGTGGGGTAATGGTGCCTCTACCATTACTTCAGCTCTCCCCTATGACCTGGAACCCCAAACCAAGAGCTCCACTCCCCTGCAAGTGCCAAAACCTGCAGGGTCCTTGACCTGCTGCTTCTCCATATACCAGATGTGTTGTTTCTCTCTAGCCCAGGGCCAGCTACCTGCAGCAAAGTTGGACCTGTTGCTTCTAATCAGCTGAGATTCATTCAGTCTCCCAGAACTCAGATCCCTGGCCCCTCCAACTGTCCATAAATGAAAGTTTCTGTGACTCCAGGCTAACCCAGGTAGTCCCAACAGTCCCCATTTGGTGTTTCTGTAGAGCTATCCTGAGGTATTTGCATTTCACAAGGGTTAATCCCAGCCTGAGGTTTTTCTTTGAATCTTCTTGAGTTACATCTAAAGGACCCCTGTTCTGACCCAAGTCTTCTAGATTTTTTCACCATTCTAGGTTCTTCCTGAAGTGCAAATTTGTTTTGTTTGTAGGGAAAACCAGGAAAGCTTGAAATTTAGGGACCTACTCTACCATGTTTCAAGAATTCTTTCTTAGATATTATCATTATTTTAATTACTACTAATAATAATTTTCATATGAAGTGATCACCACACTCATTACTACCCTGTATACATTTCTCAGAATGCTATATAGTTATGTATGTTCTTCCTAAAATGTGATGACTAAGCCCAAACCTAAGTTCAGTTTTAATGAAACTCACATTTGCAATGACTTTTGGGAAAGACTTATTACAAAGTCCCACTCAAATACTATACAATTTTGTGATAGAGAGGAACCTAAACTTTCAAAGCCTAGAAGTTTTCAGATAACCAACTGTAATACAAATTCCAGAATTTCACCATGCTGATAAAGTTTTCAATTATTATACAGGCAATAATATGTGTCTGCTTTTTGGCAACTAGGCTAACCAAAAATAAAAAGGTTTATTACCAAAATACTGGCTACATGGATAACAATTATTTTGGCCACAGAAATCCATGAAACAAAGAAAACTGCTTAGTATAAAATAATTCAATTAATCAGCAAGGGCTTTTTTGTCTTTATTTTTAATTTTTTCTATTTATTTTATTTTTAATTTTGTTCTTTTATATATTTTTTGCTTAATAAGTTTTGCTTGGTTTTAATTCTTTCTTTTTTCTTTTCTTTTTTTGTGTCAGACTCTGAGCTGGTTACTTTATATAAAAATTAAAATGAAATAGTTCTTGGTTTCAAGGAACTCAAACATTATAGAGGCAAAAAACATATGTGACATGAACATTTATGCATATATACAAAATAAATATGAGGCAGTTAATAGAGGAGACAACAGCAGCTGGGAATGAAGGACAAGAATTGGCTTGTAAAAGAGATGACGATCTAAATTTTGAAGGAACATAGGGATTCTATAAGATAGATAGGGCACACAATCTGTGGAGATACTTGGAAATGAAAGATGATTTGTCATGACAGAGACAAAAAGATAAATTAGTTGAAGCAAAAAATATGTGAAAGATAATAATATAATATTGGAAATTAAAGTTGGATCAATTGGTAAAGTTCTTTTAATGCCAAAAAGAAGTGTTCATATTTGACTCTAGAAGAGATTACCTTTTAAAATCCTTCATTATCTTTCTCCTTCCTACCTTTACAATCTTCTTATACCTCATTTCTCTCCAAATATTCTGTCAGCCAACTTACTAATTTCCTTGTTGTGTGTTTGTTTTTCTTTTCCTTTCTTTTTATCCCCAGCACTTAGCACACAGTCTTGAATATGATAGCTACTTAATAGCTGCTAGTTTATTGAGAGACTAATAAGGGCCCAATTGAGTTAATTGTGGAAATAGCATCTTCAGACCTGTGTTTTAGGATCATTAAGATGGAAAACTAAGGTGACAGAGAAGAGAAAGGACAGCTATCCCATTAATTCACTCAAAACAACTTTAAAATAACAGCTCAAGTGCAATTCTGGAGAAACACAGCTAACAACAGTTACAGATGAGACATTTTTTTCTGCCAAAGGTATTAGAGAAGGTAAGAATAAAAGAACCATGACATCGGGTCGGGGGGCTGTTCTAGGTAACACCACCACCACCAATACCAACAGCAACAACAAGCAGGTACAAGAGCAGTAGCACATTTTGGAGCTTTCTTCATAATAAAGACAGAAAAGGGATTAGACAACTGGACCCCAGTGCTAGAACTGAACATGGGAATAGGAGCTATTTGGCAACTATGTTGTTCATATCCAGTTCCAGGGTTGAGAGGAGTGCTTGAAGCATGAAATTGGGAAATTATTTTTATAGTCAGTTTCTCTGATAAAGTATTTATTTCTCAAATATATAGGGAACTGGGTTGAATTTACCCCAAGAAGAGCCATTACCCAGTTAGTTAATGGGTAAAGGATATAAGGATATAAGCAAGCAGTTTTCAGAATAAATCAAACTTATCAGTAGTTATGGGGGGGGGGATGATCTAAACAACTATTGATTAGAGAAGTACAAATTAAAACAACTTTGAGGTACCACCCCACACTTGTCAAATTAGCTAACACGAAAAATGGAAGTACTAAAATGCACTTTTGCATTTTGGGACACTAATGTCAGTTGATGGAGTTGTAATAAGGTATAACCATTCTAGAGAACAATTTGGAACTTTGTACAAAAAATTATAAAATTCTACATAACCTTTGACCCAATAATACCATTACTAGGTCTGTATACCAAATAAATCAAAGAGAAGGAGAAAACACTTCTATCTACATATCTATTTATCTCTGCATGTATATATGTGTATACACACACATAGATGTCTTCATATATGCTATCATTCTATAAGAAATGGTGAGTGAGACAGTTTCAGAAAATCTGAGAGGACTTTCGTGAATTGATGCATAATGAAATGAATAGAACCAAAAGATCATGGTACCACATTAACAGCAATAATGTAATAATGATCACTTGTGAAAGATTTAGCTACTCTAGCTAATACAATGATCCAAGACAATTGCAAATAACTCATGATAAAAAAAAAAAATTATCCACATCCAAAGAGAGAATTTATGTACTATAAGGACAGATTTAGAGAATAGTTGCTTTTTCTTACTTCATTTTAATGTATCTTTTAATAATGTTAATATGAAATATGTTTTTCATAACTTCACATATATAATTGATATCATATTGCATGCCTTTTGCTGAAGGAAGAGAATTTAGAACTCAATTTAAAAAAATAATGTATAAAATATATTTTAAATAAGAAGCTAATAAGGATTATTTGAAGATGGGAAAAGCATAAGAAAGGGATACTACTTAGGAAGTCAGTGAAACTGAGGAGTCAAAGGTAATGAAAAACTGAAATAGTATGGTATTTTATAAGGCGGGAGGATACAAATGTAAGATACATTGTAGATGTAACATTAATCATATTTAAGAACTGAATAGGTATATGGTGATAGGGGAAATGACGAATAATTCTGAGGTTACAAAAATACCTATCAATCTTATGTGGTTCTCTTCCTTTTTGCAATGATGGTGGTGAAATGGAAGAAAATTGGGCAGAAAGTGCCCAATCAGAGTCAAAAGAAATATTGACTTTGAGGTTTTTACTTTAACAATGAAATCTATGCCCAATGACTAACAAATAGACACTCTTTTGGAAGAATTGATAATTACTAACTTTGACATTTTCAATGTAAATGAAACAAACAAACAAACAAACAAGCAAACAAAAAACAAATAATACCAAAAGGAAATGCTCATAGGGTCTCCTTAGAGACAAAATAAATGTGTGGGGGATTACCTTTATTGTACATCTTAAAGCGAAAAGAAGCATCATATCATGGGATATTTAACCATATTCTGTCTCAGAATTCATGACTTATATGTACATACAAACTCACACATGCAAACATACATACATACAAACAATTATTTTATATAACAGTTTTAAAATAACTAAATGTGAGTTCATTCTTGAATTAACTACTCATTCACAGTCAAACCACAGCTTTGTGGAATCCACATAAAATTAAGACAAATCTTGAAGAAAAACTAAAAAAGAACATAATATATTATGAAATTAAACAATGCCAACCTGAAAAATTTTAAATGTTTTGATATCTAATTAAGAAACAAATAGACAAAAGTACATGAACATTATAACAAATAAATTTTGTTATGTTTCCTTAATTAATATAAAGAAATCATCAGTATAAAGACATCAACAAAAATCTAAAACTACTTCAATTAGAAAACTGTTTTTTTTTTGCCAAATAGAACAGTATGGTAATTATAGAGACAACACATTTAAAGATACATAGTTTTTGAATATGTATACATGTAGGTATGCATGTATTTATGTGTGTATGTGTGTATATATTTAAAATTTGTTTATTCTTCAAAGCCTTTGCAAAATTCACCTCCTGGCTAGCCCTATTTAGTCATGCACTGTTCTGAAATTCTTTAGCATTTATTATGTCAGTTGCCCCTGGGTTGCCTTAATGTTTGAATAATAATTTTAAATTTGTATTATTAAATTACTTTTTGCATCTTTTTTATCTTATTTCCCTAGTAAGAGAATAAGATCCTTGATAGGAGAGATCATATCTTTTCATTTCCTAAATAGGTTAAAACAGTACCTTGCACATTGCAATCAGTAAATTATGGTTATCTTTTAAAATCATGATTATTTCATTAAACAAAATTTTACTTTAGAGATCTGAAAATAATTTAGAAGAAAGAATAATGAAAAACCCTGATGATTTAGGAAATTAGGAAGAATTTTGTACAAGTGATGATGCACAAGCTGAGGTTTGAATAGAACAGGGAATTCAAAGGGAGGAAAGAAAAAAGGAAAGAATGAAGAAATACAAAGTAGAAAGAAAAGAATGATAGTATGAAGAAGAATAAATAACTAATTTGACTGCGTGTAAACTGTATTCAGGGAAATAATATAAAATCAGTTTTGTTGGTTTTCTGCAAGATTGCAAAGGGTGAAATCCAATTTTATAGATGAGATATGTTCCATATTAACCAATACCCCACAACTCTTATCCAAATCTTTCTGTTATTCCTTTAGTGTTCTAACCAAAATTTTCAGGCATTTTTTAATTTCTTTTATATAGCATATGTGCTAATGATTTAGCAGGCTGTGCATCATTTATCTCTAATTTTTGATACAAAAATGGTTCATCTAGTTTTCTATTCCTATGTTTTTTTTATAACATATTTTACATGTCTTCTCTTGAGCAATGCTGGGTTAGTTAATATATTGAAATTTACACCCACCATGGTCTTTTTTTCCCTTTTCAATCATATTCAATTTTAGTTGCTTAAAGTTTGTGACATTCCATGACTCACAATCATGAATGACTAAAAATTAATGAAAGCTTAAAAATATTTTTAAAATGTATTTTGACATGCATTTAACATCAGTTCCCTCTACTATCTCCCATTATTGAAGAAAATAAAAACATAATCTTGATTTTAAACATACATAATCCAGAAAAAAATTCTCACATTGGCCATACCCCAAAAACATGTGTCACTTTCTACATTTAAGTTCATCATCTGTCTAGCAGATGAGTGATATGATTCATCTTTTTTCTTCTGAATTCATATTTTATTATGACAAATGCCAGACTTTCAAAGACTTTCAAAGTTGTTTTTCTCTAAAATGATGTTGTCATTTCTTAAATTGTAATCCTAGTTCTCAATTCATTCCTTATCAGGTCATAGAAATATTTCCAACTTGCTCTGAAATTGTTTGTCTTGCCACATCTTATAGCATGATCATATTATATTATATTCAGGTCTCATAATTTTTTTAGCTTATGTCCCATAGGAGGATAGTTCCCTAAGTTTCCACTTTGAGAATACAATGTATATTTATGCACATTTGGACAATTTTGCTCTTTCTTTGATCTCCTTGGTATTTAAGTCTAGTAGTGGCAAAATTAGGAGAAAGAGGACACAAACTTTAGTAAGTTTATGGTCATAACTCCAAATTGCTTTCCAGAATGAGTACCTCAATTCAAAGCAGCCACAAGAGTGAATTAATATGGCTATTTTCTCCAGTTCTTGCAAAATTTGTCATTTTTCTCTTTTCTCATCCTTGTCAGTCTGTGGTTATGAGGTAAGAAATGGTTCCTCAGTTTTGCATTAAGTTCCATTTATCTAATTATTAATGGTTTAGAAGATCAGAAGTTCTTAAAGAGGATTTCAAAATAGTTTACATGCAAAAATGCTTTTTAAAATATTTTTAAATAAATTTCTAAATTTTGAGGTGAAAATGAAATTTCTTAAATTTAAGTGAGATTTTAGATTTAGAAAATTTTCATGTATGATTATGCAAACAAACATTCACCATAAATCTTTTTAGCCAATTTATGTCTTGATCAATTATTGGTCAGAAATTATTTATTCAGTATTTTTGACTATTTTGATTACATTTACTGACATTATTGAATACCTGCTATTTGTTTAATCTGGTACAATAGTCAAACTCACTACCAGAGTCACATTCCTCAGCTGTTGCTTTGACTTGACCTGTCTTTGAATTACAAAGCTCTATGATAACTTGATATATAAGTAAGTTCAGGGAAGTAGTGTGATTTGGTGGGTAGAATATTAGACTTGGAGTTAATAAACCTGAGCTCAAATCCCAACTCCAACACTTATTTGCAGTTTAGGAATTAGAAAATTATTTAGACTCAGTATTCTTACCTGCCAAATGGAGATAGAGAATTTTCCAACAGACTTCACCAGGTTGTACTGACCAAGGTGCTTTATTAACTTTAATCAAAAATTTTTAAGGGACAATCTTTTGATAGAATTCTTAAATTATTATTAAAATGAATTATTATTTCATATATTCACCTCATGTACTCAAGGTCTTCCTGTAAATGTGTCCTCTTATTTTGTTCTATAAATCATCCTACCATTTGCTTCAAAGGGTTCTTTGCTCCTTCCATAACTGCTTTTGAGGGCATTGAATATCACTACTATAAAGATTTATAAATGGAAATCAAAGGAAATAGTAATAATTGACTTTAAATTCTTTTTAAAGCTGTGAAAACATATCTGATGAAGTTAACACATAAAATGATAACTTAAATTAGATAGAATGAGTGTTTCACTTCTGTACACTGTTACCCAAGTAACATTTCAGGTAACAGGTTTGTATTATTTGACTCAGAATGAAATATTTGAATTACATAACATGTGACAATCTACTTGAAGGCTGCCAATATGTTGTGATTGCATGGAGTCTAGGAAATGTTTAATAGTAAGCAACATGATTTCTAAAATACACTCAAAGGTTCAGCAAGCCTCACAGTTTGATCAAGTCTGAGGCTTATTTTTCCATACCATTATAACATTTAATCACGCATTTTTTTTCTGATTCCTAATCTAGAAAATGAAATATTGGCAAAACATTAACTGCAAAAAAAATTGGCTCTTAAGTATTTCAAATTCAAAATATCCAGAACAGAAGTCATTTTCATACCTTTTCCTCTGGAAAAAACCCAAACACTACCAACCTCCCAACTTCCATATGAGTGTGGAAGGTACAATCATACTTCTACTTATCAAGGTTTATAACCTCAATTCATTTTTGACTACTAAATCAAATTCATCACTCAAATTCAATCTATTGCCAAGTCTTGTAATTTTTTTTTATTTTCACATCTTATATTGGTTCCATTTATTTCTATCACTCAAACACTATCTTATTGCAAGCCTCAATATTTCATGTTTGCACCATTGTAATAATCATTTAATTTTTTTTTCTCTACTTCAACAAATTCTCCATTATATCCACTCTCCACTTGGTTAAAAAAGTGATTTTCCTAAAGCATGGGGCTGACCATGTCAACTCCTTGCTCAATAAACCCTAGTAGTTTCTTATTACCTTCAAGATCAAATGTAAAATGATTTGCTTTAAAAAAAAACTGCACAATGCATCTCTTTTTTTTTTAGTTTTCTTACAATTTACTCCCCTCTATGTACTCTGCAATACAATGATAATGACCTTCTTATCATTTGTTACAAGCAATACTCATCCTGACTCATCCTGACTGGAATACTTTCTCCTGATTTCTGACTCTTAGCTTTCAAGATCTCCTTCAAGACTCAGTTCAAGTCCTAAATTCTACAGGAAACCTTTTTCATTTCTCCCATAAAACATTTCTAGTACTTTCCCTCTGAGATAACCTTCCATTTCTGCTACATAAATCTTACAAGAACAGTTTTTTTCCATTCATTTTCTTTATTAGAATGTGAACTACTGAAAAATAAAAAAAAATCATTATGTTCCTTTCTTTGTTGTCTTTGTGTTTAGAACATAGCATATAGGGTATGCCTGGAACATAACAAGTGTTTAATAAATGTTTATTGACAAACAAGAAATATGAAAAAAATTTCCCTATACATATTTTGTTATTCATCCCAATTTTTCTGCTTTTTAAACCTAAGTACTTTCACTCTTAGCAATCACTATGCATAGGGAAAGCTATTCTAAACAGACAAGTCTGATTCTAATCAAAAATTATGCTAGTTCTCAGTCCTCTGTAGGATGGAATTTAATGCCTTTTCCTTATGAATCTTGATTGTCAATTGCTGTTCCTATGGCCCTTCTTCTTTTATTACCTGGGGTTCAATGCTTACTGAATATGTATCCTGGAAGTTCAAAAAGGAAGAAAATCCCCAAAATATAGACAGTCTTTCTTTTAACCTGCCATTTATCACATAAAATCTGGTGAATTCTCAAAAAGAAATAAATCTGCTCTCAGTATCAAGATTTCCACAAAAGTGCTATTCCAAGGCCCTCTCTAGCACCTGAACAATTCACAGAAGCAAAAAACAGGTAGCAAAATTATCCTTCTAAACATCAATAATTGTGCATTAAGAGCCTTCTTCAAGGAACTACACTAGGCAGCGGGGATACTTGAAAGGAAAAGGTCCCTGCCTTCAATTTGTTTATATTCTCTTAAGCAAAAACAGTATTTCCAGGAAGGAAAATAAGACAACAAAAAGTTCTAAGAAAATTGGAAGGAGAAGACAAAATAACAGTAGAAAGTATCAGTGAAGGATTCTCAGAAGAGATAGCATTTTAATTGAATATTGAAAAAAGACTAGCATTCTTAAAGGCAATTAAAAGAAAATATCCCTTTTGTGGAGATTTGCTTGTAGATTGCATGAAGATTCATATCATAAAAGAGTGGAAGATAGGTTACCACTAGATTGTAGATAATCCTAAATAGGATACTATGGTTATAAATCACAGAATAATTGGCAGTATAGATTTGTGAAGAATATTTATTTAGCTTTTGCTGATAAAACCACTTGTGTGGACCAAATAAAGCAAGAAAAAAATTAAATATATGTATCAAATGGCATAGCACTTAAGTAACTAAAGGAAAAAAAAACAAGTGAAATGTAAAATTAAAGAAAAAAACAATTAGGTAATAAGACAATGGTTATAGGTGACTTCAATGTGCTTCTTTACCAGACTTCTAAAATCTAAGTAGAAAATAAGCAAAAAGGGAAAATGGATATAAATAAAACATTGGGAAAACAGAAATTAAATATTCAATGAACATATTAAATAATATAATCATTTTCAGTTGTGTCTAGTACCTTTAAATTATCATATTCCAGAAAGATATATTAAATAAATATTTGTAGACTAAAAATTAATAATAGGTCAAACAATAAATAGAAATAATAATTATCTAGTTTAACAGCCTATATTAACAAGTTCAATAACCTATTTGCAGGCCCCTTTTTAATTTAACAACCACTATTAACATATTCTCTATAACATTCTTAAGTATATATAATCATCAAAACAATAAATCAAATAGTTATATGTGAAAGATGTCAATTTCTGAGGTGCTAATAGTAACACAGAAAATTTAACAATGGTTCTGCCAAGGTAGATTGAGCAGGTTCCAACATGGCCCAGAATAGCTAACACTTGGGATATTCAACTCAAAATTCAAAAAGAATTTAGCAATCTAAACTATTGGTCCACATTTTTAAAAGATTAGATAAAGTACAAATTAATATGTTTGCATCCAGGTTTGAAAGTTTAATTTCATAAGGAAAAGTTGGAAAATACATGGTTAAATAAAATTTTCTCTGAAACAAATACCTTCGGGAGAGGGGTTTAATGAGTTGCACATTCAGCTTGAGTTTATTTAATTTTGCACTGCTTAAAAAGTTATAATATCCAGAAATAAGAAGGTAATATCCTAAATTTACTTTTTTTCCCATCAGACCACCATTGTAGTATTATTTGAAGTCTTCAAAACTATATTTTCAAAGGGGAATTCACAATTTGGAAAATAATCAGAAGACTATCAGTAAGGTAAAAATCATAAAAATCTAAGCTATGTGAGAATCAACTGAATGAATAGGGATTTTTAGCCTAAAGGAGACCCACATACCTTAGTATTATCTTCATGAAAGTAAAAGCTATGATGTATAAAATTCATTAGCCTTGTTCGGTCTATTCTGAGAAGGTAGAATCAGACACTATGGTTGGGAAATACAGAGGCAAATTTATATGTAATCAGGAAAAATGCCCCCAAATTAGCTCCCTGAAAATGGTTAGAGCTTCCTTGACAAGTGATAGATTTTTATTCACTGGAGGTCATTAAATGACACACACACACACACACACACACACACACACACACACACACACACACACATATATATATATATATATGACATTTGTCAGGTATATGGTAATGAAAATTCCTAATAATATGTGGTTTTAATTAAAAGTTTTTCGAGGTATCTTCAAATTTTGAATTTCTGGATTTCCATAATTTTACTCTATCTAGTATATTTCTTCTTATTATACCCAGTATCTAACACATACTAGATTTTTTAAAAATTCTTATTGATGTATAATTTTTTGAGTGGAGAAATAAGATTAAATATATTCATTCATTGATCCACTTAGCCTTCATTATTATACTAATTTTGTTTTCCTTTAGCATCCATTTCAACTGAACTCATTTCAACAAATCTAATATAGTGATTGTTACCTGTAAATTCATGTATTATGTTTAAGGAGGAGAATATGAAATAAAACAATTTTTGTGTTCAGAGAATTTACAGTATAATATAGGAGACAAGTTTACAAATAAAAAAAGATACAAGATATATTTTAAAGGGAAAATATTTCAATGTGCTATCTGAAAACTGTAAAAGAAGGAGATTGTTACGAGTAATATAATGACAAAGATGATAAAAGTTTACATCAACTCTATAGCTGAAAAAATATCTTTCCAGTAATCTTTTTTGAAGAAAAATAAGTGTTCATACATTGCTCACACTTTCCTTATAACACAAATAACTATTTACTTCTGAGTTTAATTAATTTGTGATATAATGATTGAAAGTACTAACTAGACCCTTTCATATTGAAATGCCACCATAATTCCTCAAACTCTAAATGTCATGTGTCAATGTCATGCCAAAATTCTTCCCCATATAATATTCTACAGCAGTATTTAAATTCAAATAGAAACAGATTTCCATTTCATGTTGCATATTGAATCAGAAAACCACAAGAAAGCATTATCTAGCTTGCATGTTTAATTATTTTGTTAAGCATTTCTCAGTTACATTTTAATCCAGTTTAGTCCCACATTCAGTTTTGTGGGTGATAAACAGCCATATGCCACAAGTTTAACACCTCTTTAGATTTTGATCTCAATTTTTTAATATTGCATGGGAATCAGTAAAACATTTAAGTCATCCACCTGTTATTATTCACTCCCACTACCTGACCAACTCACCTCTTTTTCCAGATGTACCTGTTCTTGGTAATGACTTCTCACAAGCAAATCATCACTAACAATATGTTTCAGTCTACCAACACCCACTAAGAATCATTTTAATGTGTTTTAGGTCACTTGTGATTTGAATTCTTCTGAGCTCAAAATGTTCTCTGATTCGTAGTTAATTATGATTTCTGGGAGAATATTGTAATTAAAAAGAATGACTTTTTCTTTGTCTATTAGAATACAATGAATACTATATATGTACTTCCAAGTAAATAGTTATTTACCTGGATATGCATTCATATTGAATATGCACATATTGAAATACCTCCTTTTTCATCAAATGATTAGACAATGACAGAAAGTTATTTGGCTTTTGAGATAACAAAAAAGAATGCAGTACTTTGAAAACAACATACTGTCTCAAAGTAGTTTATGAACAAGTTAATTTTATTTTTAGATAGTTTATCTTTTGCTCATTTTCATACTGAAATTCTGTTACATATTAGACTGATGTTTACAGCACTAATTAGGCTGATGATATTTTTGCTAATTATTTCTCAGAATCCATTTATAGACTGTGTTTTGTTTCATTGATGATAACATTTTTTTAAATTATTATTCAACCACATTACTAAATTTCTATTTTAATTTACAAATTCCATTTAGTTCTTACCTCTATAAATCTAAATTTAAATTATTAATTTAAAATCATAAGAAGCTAAAGATCCATTTTTGGTTTCTTAGGAAGTGGCAAAATAATACTTAACAATTTTCTTTCATTGTGAAAAGAGATAGAGTTGGTGTTTATATGACACCAATGATGTTTATATGGAAAGAGATTAGTAAGCCCGAAAGAACAATTTCACATTTGCTGCTTATAATCAAAACAAGAATTTCCAGGTCAAAACTCTACCCAAGACTTAGAGGAAAATTTGAAACTATCAGACAGAAATAAGAATTCATAATAAATATGTAATCTTAGACCAAATATAAAGTAAAAGCCATAAAAGCATCGAGCAGAGGGGTGGACAAGCTCAAAAACATATGTGAAATGCTAAATAGGATAATAATTAACAGCCACACCCCCCCCCCAAAAAACCACACTAATCAATAGACAAAAAGAGTATCATTCCTCCTCTAATACCACTTCCCTACCCTCCATACATTTTCATACTTATCTTTCAAGGTCTATGCAAAAGTCACATCCTACATAATGTTGTCCCTGACTCTTTAATTGAAAACAATCTCAAAACCTGAATTTTTTTCAAAGACCACTTTGTATCTTACATTACTCTTTCATATTATATAGTGTATAAGAATTGTTTAAAAATTTTAAATCTCCTTGAGCATTAGGGACAATATATCACTCTTATCTGTAATCTTCCTAGCATCTAGTTTAGTACCTTGCAAAGGAAGGTACTCAACACATTCATGATAAATGAATGAGTGTCCAAAGTTATGTGTACTTAATTGTAATGTCATCTTAGAATTAAATCCATACATGACTTTTCTGCTTTACTCTAATTCTCTATTGCTCTCAGGAATGAAGCTACAAATATAAACCACATAGGATGGTAGACTGGCTATTAAAGAATTCTGGCAGGAGCTATTTAAATATATCCAGCAAAGCTGGATTAAATCCAAAAACACCAAGAGATGTCATTAATGCAATAACAGTAAATTTCAATCATCTGGACATTTTTGGGTTTGAATACTCATGCAATAAGGAATTTAGGAAGCATTGCTCAAGATTATAGGTTATGGGATCAAAGATATATGGAAGTGTGAGGTTATCTAGTCCAACACTCTTATTATATAAATGAAACTAGTGAGGTCCAAAGACATTACTTTTATAAATAAATAACCCAAAGTAGCACAAGTAGTAAGTGGCAGAGGCAGGACAGAAACCTTGCCTCTGTTTCCAACTCCAAATCTTTCCCTTCACCATTCTCTCACTTTAAATAAGGTATTATGGTGATCTAGTCAAGAAATCAATGACCTTGAAAGCAAAAATAATATTGCCAAATGAAGGCTGAATCTTCATAACAAAAATGAGAATTTAATAAATGAAGAACATATTATGAAGATTATACATGAAGTTGGGATTTAGATTTCTGTGATAGTGAATTCACCTAGGATACAAGAGGATACAAAACTATCAATATTTCAATATTCATTGCATCAAGAATCTCAGTGATTTTCTATCTCACTGATTCTCTTTATTGGAATAGATTATAACTCATTTAGAATCCAGCCTAACAATTTGACAAGCATTTATTGAGTCCTTACTATATGCAAAATACTATGAAGTTGATAAATATAAAAAAATAATAGTCAAATTCTATTCTTAAATAAGTTATGGTCTTTGGGTATATGCAATATAGGATAATGCCTTGAAAAAACAGGGGTCTTCTATTTCATACACCTCATTTTGTGGATGTAGAAACTAAATCTAAGAAAGGATAAGTGAATTTCTCACAACATTAACAGCAATAACAGAGTCAGGATTCAAACTCAGGTGCTCTGAATTCAATTCAATGTTCTTTCTACTAGATCATGTTAGCTTTCAGCTGACCCTAAGATAGTTTGAGAAAATATTGAAACCTAGGGAAATTAAAAATGGTTTTCTATATGAGGTGATGATTGAACTAATTATGGAAGTAAGTTTTCCATTTTTTATAATTCATGTTTTTCCATGAATGATAATAATAACCAATATTAATAAAATACTTTAAGGTTACTGATTGATTTAAATATCTCATTTGACTGTAACAACAACCTTATGAAATACATACTATTACTATCACCATTTTAAAAATGAAATTGAAACAGAGAGATGAAAAGTGACTTGACAGAGTTACACATCTAGTGATGATATGAGACAAGTTTCAGATTCAGGAAATCATGATTCTACACCAATTGTTCTACACACTCTTCTATCAAGCTTATATGGATGTTTCATAGTTCCTATGAAGTACTTGTTTAGGTGTGTTTACATTTCATAGGTACCAGTGCTGTGCTTGGGATGTTCATCTATTTATTGTACCTTGTTTTCACTGTATCACCATACCACCTTATCTAATAAGATATTTGTTCAACTATAACCTTTATATGATTTCTGATTAGATCATTTTTAGAAACACGACTGCTTGAATTTACAAACATCTCTCTATAAATATGATTCTTTGGAGATGATGGTATTCAAAGGGTCTGAACCAAATGGGCATCAATGAAATATCATTTACACTAAAAATATATGTTTATGTTTTAAGTATCATCCTGAAATTCTATGTCACTGATTTAAAATTTAAATTGAAACAGGTCCATCAAATGGTATGTGGAAATCATGATGAGGCATATTGAATTACAAATCATATATTTACATTTTCTGTGTTTTATTGTAGTTTCATTTATATTTGTAAATACTTCACTATTACATTTTAATTTATATTGATCTGTAATTGGGAATATCAAAGATCACATATGACCCACACATGTGACATGTTTGACACATCTAAAAATATCAATACAATTTTTAGTTGCTTTTCAATCTATTGTCTTTGTGTTATTCAATTCTGGATCAAAGTGGCTATAAACCTGGTATGCCATTTGGTTACTTGAATATTTATTGAATATAATATTATGAACAGCAGACCTTTTCTATTTATTTGTGTTTGTTTCTGTTTTGTTTTGTTTTGTTAATTTTTGCTGCAAAAATTTCTACACCTACCTCTTTTAAGTAATCATGGTTTTCATTGAGTATCTTCTACAATGTATAAGGAGTTTATACTATTAAAATAATAGCTTTCAAAAAGAGCACTATTTGGAGGACTTCCCCAGACATTAGGTAGCTCTCTTCCTTTTGCATGTTGTATACAATATACTTTTTGATACATTTAACAAATATGTCTTCTTGTATATTATTCCTTCCTTGACATTAACAAAAGACGTTTTAAAATGATTTTTGTTTAATCTTAATGTAGACAATCCTTATAAGAAAAAATCATTTCAAATTTCACTTTATTCAACGAGGATAAATGTTTAACAGGAACAAATAAATGTAGCAAGATTTTGGATTTTCTATGCCTTAAAGTCAACTATAACTAACAAATTCTGGCAAATTACATGTAGGTGAAGACATGAAAAATTAATAAAGATGGCTTTAAACAAGTTGATCATGCTAAATCAATAGAGTAAGTATTATGTTGGGGTGGGGAAGGGGGTTCTATAGACCATTACTTGATTTTGACCAAAAGGGAATAGCTATTTGCCAAAGTAGATATGATGAGAACTTAAAACGGAAGTGACATCCTCATCTTAGGGTTTGTGATAGAAAAGAAGAGAAAAACCAAGCATAATGTGTTCTTTACTCTAGTTTGGTGAAAGTACAAGTTAAAGAATTCCAAGAAAGAATAGATTGGATCATATAACTATGAAGAAACAGAAATATAGCTCAAAAAATATAGGATACTTTAAAAAATAAACACAAAACATGAAATCAAATGATTCTAAGAAGCAAGAAGGAGGGCGGAGCCAAGATGGCGAACTGCAGACAGCATTCTCTGTAAGCTCCTGAGACCTTCCCTCAGACACCAACAAACTGAGCCTCTGAACTGGTTCTGGAGTGAGGGCTTCACCAAACACTTGGAGTACAACGCACTTCTATCAAATATCTACTTTGAAAGAACTTCTGAGGTCAATTTTAGACGGGCAGGGGATCAAGCAGCTCCCAGTGCTCAGACGCCAGTGCGCAGCCAGGGTGAAAGTCTGGGCCTGGGACGGACCAGAAGATTTTAGGCTGCCAGGAAGTTCCTGGGAGACCCTTGGGCCATGTTGCTCTGCTTGCAGGCAGGTGCTTTGGCAGGTCTACCTTTGATAAAGGGTGGATTGAGAGCAGCTGAAAGTGTAGTCCTAGTGCAGATCTAGCCAGATCAGCCCCAAACCTGAAGTCAACTCAGCAAACTGCCCCAGGGCAAATTGAAATCTCTGCTGCTGCTGCTGCTGCTGCCACCACTGCCACTGCTGCCACTGCTACTACTGCTGCAGAATTCCCTGCTGGTGACTGATACCTCAGCTAAACATCATGAGCAAGAAGAAGAGAGCTCTCACCATAGACAGCTTTTATGGAAAGAAGCTAGAGCAGTCCCCAGATCCTGACATTCTGAAAACAATCCCAGATAAAGCCACAAAGGTGGACTTAAGCTGGTCTCCCTTTCAGAAGGCTTACCTGGAAGATTGCATAAAGACTCTCAAAAGAGAGCTAGAAGAAGATTGGGGAAATAAAGTGAGAGCAGTGCAAGAAGGAAACATCACCCTGCAACAGAGATGTGAAAA